>JAYESA010000002.1:15146586-15361586 GCA_036927795.1 Iris macrosiphon
GTATCCTAAGATGTAGCTTGTATGGTCTAGATTTATAGTGTGTGAGCCCAATATCTTTGAGTTAGACTTATGCAACCTAGAAATAGGTAGTTGACCATAGTTGACCATAGTTTGACTATAGTTTGACCGGTTTGTCTTAGAGTTGACCTAGTTTGACTTATGACTTAGAAATGGCTTTATGACCTAGAAGTTGACTAGTTTAACTTATTTTCTTGCAGAACCTTGTATTAATGTAATATTCTATATATAGGTCTGTGTGACACCAGTTCGGACAGTTTGACATACATTGCTCTGGACCACAGGCCAGAATATTTCTCTGATTATTTTTAATTCATAATATTGTATATATGCATATTCTAGAATTGTATATATTATTTCCTGATACAGTAATTTTACGGACTGGTGCTATATGGATTCCGTCAGGAGGTGTTATCTCTTACCGTGTGCAGCGGGTACCCAGTCACATATATTTCATCATGTGCATAGGGTATTGACTTTCATGTGCTTCTTGTCCATCCACTATTTTGTGTACTAGTGTGACTATATCGTGATCATGCACGTAACGTATCGTGATTGGATCCATGAGTATTGGTAGGAGAGGGAGAGTAGGAGTTGGTTATGTGATCAAAGCCCTCTTGATCTTATGTGCATGTCGATTATACACCTCACGTATAATGGAGTTACCTTTATATTTTATGTGCAACCTAAGCCGGTCACATAACAAACTTGCACTCTAAGTCACATAGCTAGTATTCTTGTTTTCTACTTGCAGTTTATTTTCCGTATTTACTTTTCAGTTCTTATTGTGCTTATTGTATGTTCTTCCTGTATTGTATATTCTTATTACTTGTGCATCTTGTATCCTTTTTCTATTGCTTGTTTTATATGCTCGATTATGTTATTGGAACTGCTTTCAGAGGTATGTACTTTGTTCCATTCCTGACTGAAAAATATTTTTTAGAGGATCCGAGAGATTGGTGTCTGACATACTATGGACTTTGACTTATAGATGGTGCAGACTTGGACCCATTAGTTCTGGAGTGATTGACGAAAGGTTTATCCGGATCACTAGTTTTCATAATTAGTTTCTTTAGCATTTTGGTACCAGATTTATTTTTGGCTTATAGTTGAGATTGGATTTATTTCTATTGTTGATGATTTATATTTTTGATGTATAGTTAGACTTCCTTCATATCTTCTCGTGCTTTAGATTGTGATTGAGTTTTTGTGTGAGATTGTTGGCAGCCTTTATATTATTGTGAGATATTTAGATAGTATAGTAGACCAAGACAACATTCTACTGCCAATTCTGCGACATAAGCTGGGCGTTCTTTCCCACTTGTATCCCTACATCGGGTGCGGGTAAGCACAAAAGTGTCCAACAATTAAAAAATTGCACAAAGTTTAGTTTTTGGTTTAATTTAATTAAAATGAATATAATTTGTGTTCTAAAATTAATTGAAAGTATATGGGGCTAAAATTAGGTGGGATACAAGTGTCATGGACGTAGAAGACTCAAAGTAGAATATGATCATAATTTGGATTGCACAAAATGGGTCAAGATTGTGTCTCCAATTTCGATTGGAACGCACAAAGATACAAAGTTAGATTTATTTGGAATTAAATAATAACGTCTGCGAAGAATATTGTGTGACTAAAATGAAGCACACGATAGCATAATAATAAGTTACACAAGGGTCAAAATAGAAGGCGGGTATGTCTAGGACAAGAATGTGAAATTCGTTGGAAGGCAAAAGCTAGGGTAGCGCTCCAAATATCGAAGCAACGGTAAGGAGCAACAATTAAATAAAATTACAGTAATTAATTATAATCCTCAATATTTACTCCCGAATAATACAAATTAAAATCATAACCCTATAATCTGGTCAGAGGTTCAACTAGTGGGCTTCTAGGTCTAGTCTACTAACTCAAACATTAATGAACACTATATAATAATATATATATAAATACACATATCATAAAATTATTTAAATTAAATACACAAAACTTATAATATATAAAAAGACAAAAATATCCCTATTCTGGAATGTGGTAGTAACAATATTGAACAAGAATCTAAGTATAATTATTCTGGGAAAGTATAGCTATAGAGATCTGATCTACGGTCGATCACTTTACTCATTGGACTACAGGACGATGATGAAGAAATACAGGAGTTCTGAACAACTTGGAGAATTGGGCAACGAAAAAGCCTTGGCAACAACGACAAAATGAGCTAATGTTTCTCTCCTTCGGTTCTTGAGTGTCAAAGACTTGAACCCTCCTCTTTTAATGGATATATTGATCCAATATTTATAAGGGCTAAAAATGGTTATCTGTATGCATACGTATACACAAGCAATATATACGGTGTTTGCTATTGTACATGTATATTCTGTCGGTACGCAATCCACTTTCTAAATAGTGGGCGCACAAATAACTGATGAATCGACACGTGGCTTCCTATGCGTTTAAGGCTCAGGTCATGGGGACAGTTATTTGTACACATTCCATGAAGAATATGGCATGAATAACACATTGGCATAACCATTCATTGTCAGTTATTGGCATGGGCATAGTATCTGAAGGCCATAACTGTGTTGGCGTATGTTTGGAAGAGTAACATTATTGGCATACTCAAAGAAGATGATATTGGTTTACTCAATTAGAGATAGCCATACTGGCATACTCGGTAGAGATAACCAATATAGGCATACTCAGTTGAGATAACCATAATGTCGTACTCAGTAGAGATAGCCATACTGGCGTACTCAGTAGAGAACCAATGTAGGCATACTTAGTGGAGATTGCCATTGTTGGCATACTCAGTAGAGATATCCATACTAGCGTACTCAGTAGAGATAGTCATATTGGCGTAATTAGTAGGGATAGCCATTGTTAGCGTACTCAGTGGGTGGTATCCCCATTGGCGCACTACAACAGAGTAACAAACGGTGGCATACTTGGACTGAGATAGCTGTCTTAAGTCACTACACGATAACCAGGGTCTGCGTGCCAAAAATCCTCTATATTTAATTTCTTGATCTCCTCGACTGCTGTGTAGTCCTGTCAACTGTCAGGTTTATCCCATTTAATGCTTGGATGAATAGTGGCATTGTACGCCACTGTGTTGTATTGGTTAATCAGGGAGCGAAGTACGCTACTGAGACAGAGCATATGGAATACGCCACTGAAGTAAAGCACGTGGAGTACGCCACTGCTTCATTGTTCTGTTTGTAAAATAATACGCGACTGAACTTTGGAGGCATATTTTGTATGCTTCTACACACGTCAAGCCAAGCGATTTGCATAGTCTATCTCCTCAAATATGTTTGATAGAATTTACCTATCCATTCTTTCCTTTAGTCTAGACCATCAAGTCACGATTCAATTCTAAATCTTCTATTGCAATCATAAACTCTAAGTTATCTAATACAATTTATGTAATCATTTATAAATCCACCGAGCACATCTTAATTCACTTTCTAGACTAACTCATCTTCGAAACACTTTCGATTCACTTATATCCTAAAACTCGCCTTATCGCATCGAACCATAAGTCAAAATAATCCTCCAATTGTCATACCCTATAACTTATCCTATAGAGATCAAGAATGATTCAATCAAGTGGATGAGATCCTATAACTTATTCTATCCTTATTGCAGGTTTGCTCGGTCCCTTAGTTAAAACTGAACAATTTAGTCGTTGACCTGCATGGGCCACCAAAAAAAACTATGTCACGCCCCAGTCCCAAAATACCGAGGGACTAAACACGTGGCAATGGCCAGCATCACACATCGATAGTCAAACCCAATTTAATGACCCATCAGGGTATAATTAAGCTGTAAAACAATATTATGGGCTATGTTACTAATCTCATCCACAGAAATAAATACAATCAATATAAAATATAAAGCAATAGCAAGTCTCAATAAAATATATCTCGGGGAACAATCCAATAATGAGTCTGGTACAGCAGTCAATAGACAAGAAATAAAAGAGTCTAACAACAGCAAAGACTGAGTATAGATAAAACAGATACTCAGGAGAAATCATCGGCGATCACCTCGTCCTTGGGTTCTGGTACTGTTCTAATGTCTGCTCCTGTCCCGTACACTTTGGGGTAGATCTCCTCTGCTAAACCTGGGGACATAATCCGGATCTAGGTCCTCAGGAGACATAACAAGGTACAAGAATAACTCAAGCCAAAATAATACAGTACAATAATAAATGAATCAATAGGGTAAACTATGTAACCAGATAATTGATATATAAATGAGAGCATCACTAGACTCAGGCAGAGACAGCTACAATCTCAGTATCGGGGAGCCGGTAGCAGTAATATCTCGTAATATGCCTAGATCTGATGTAGAGTCTACGGCCTCACAATAATAAATATATATATAATTAGCCTGTAGCCTGTGTGTCTCTCCCCCACCCAATGTAATCATATATCTCATGTCCATGACACACAAGATTATGACCTCTAACTAATGCAGCGAGTCATAATGATAGCTAAGCATATGTAATGTCTATGTCACGAATCTTGTAACCTATACAAAATCACCATAAATATCTCAGGAAGATTATGTCTCATGAACAGTGTCAAGTGTCCTATGGTATGACGTAATTGATAATGCAAGCACGAAAATGTATAGGGTTGCGATATCAATCTCTAGTGACATTACACAACTCCACGTACGATGTTGACACCCGAATATTATTCAGACATTTAAGCAATGTCACACGGTCCTAGGTTGAACATATATATCACAGAAATAGATCAAGAGAATAATATGAAATAAATTACTGCAAGTATGGCAAGGTACATTTGCTTGGGATTTGGTTTCTAACAGTTGCTCTGGTATCAGCGGAATCTTCAAGTACTCCTTCGATTGCTGAAATAAATACTACTATCATGTTCAGAAGATATCAAATAGCTAGAATTGTCTGTCCATAAATCCAATTTAGACACAGGGGAAAAATTGACCGTTTCTGGTCAAAGTGGGGTCCACATGTGGCCCACTTCGCACCGAAAAATATGCCAGAGATAAAGTTCTCCAAATTTATTAAACTTAGTGTCTTCAGGTCCAGAACAATGATACGAACCCAACAGAATTTTTAGAACTGGATTCTAATGATCCGATCACAAAATCACCCGTCAAGTAGAGCTGTGGGGCCCATGATATGAGATTTTGTCAACGTTCTCAGAATCGAACCAAACTTGGGTCTCAAGACCAGCGCATCGCTACGAGTCCGATGGCGCAAGTTTATTTCAAAACGATGAACGTACACAAAGTTACAACGAGTTTCAGAACAGGGCCGATACGGGACGTTGTCGACGGATACGCGTTGATTCCGGTGTGCACGCATATCCAAATCAACTTCTGTGAAATCCCACACGTCCATATTGACGGTGCACACCTTTCGGTAAAGTTCGCACACGACCAAGTTGCCTCGTTTAGCGGGGTGCACCCAGTTATGAGAAAATTAAGATTTTAAATAATCAATATTTTGGTCATTTTTACCCACGAATTAAATATAATCTACAGCAGCATAAATTAAACTAAAAACAGGATTTAAAACTTGGTTAGCTGGTCTAAATAACTGTTAAGGTGGATCTTGAAAATATTTAGCAGGTTGGTCGTAAAACGATCGTGAACTGGGGTGTTCGGGCCAGATTCTGAATTTTCAGAAATTAGGATATATTTTTCTATTTTTACGTCGCGGTTTGTGATTGACACAAGACACGATACCCCGAACGAGTTGCACGAGTTTTGAGAGAGTCATGCAGGGTATGCATCACAGTAGACAGTTCATAAAACGAGGCTACGAGGAGAGAGAAAAACTTACCGAGACGAAGGTTCAGAAATAACTTTTCGGCGTTTACACGCGGTGGTGCGACGCGGCTACGGCGGGGCACGATGGTGCTGCTGTGGCTGCTGTGCTCGCTGATCGACGGCGGGGTCACGGTGGAGCTGCTGTGCTTGGCGGTGGCGGCGATGAGACATCGGAGAGAGCTCGGCGTCGGCAGTGGAGAGGCGGTGGCTCGGCTGGGTTCGGATGGTGACTGCGGTGGCGATGGGGTTTGGTTGACGGGGGTTTTATAAGGGTGGGTACGGTCGCCGTTGGCGGGGAGGCAAATCGGTAAGGGCGGCCGGTGGAGAATTGAGCAGGTGGCAGTTTGGACTGTGACGGCGGGTGAAATGGCAGCGGCGAAGATCGACGGGCGACGACAGTTAGGGAATGAGGGGAGTCGAATCTGAAGGGTTACTGTAGCAACGGTTGGGTAATTAGGTCGGGTCGGTTTAACGGGTCCGGGTTTTGGGTACGAATCCGAATCCAACCCGCTAGGGTTTGGGCCCGATTCAGTATGGGTTCGGGTCAGTCCAGTTCGGTTTATTTAGGGTTTAAACCAGTTCGGTTCAGGATGGTTTAATTAAAATATTATTTTTAGGTCTTAAAAATTAGTTCTGGGGTCCAATAAATTCCAAAAAAATTACAGTATGTCTAATTATTTATTTTACACCCAAAAATATTATTTTTATAATATTTTAATATTTAATAAAATTATAAAAATTATTTAATACCAGAAAACATTTATTTTAATTAGTTAAAAATCACTAAAAATTTCCAAAATTTTATTTTTAATATTCTAAAAAATCTGGGAGTTTACAATCTATCCCTCTTAAGAGGATTGCGTCCTCACAATCAAAGAATAACAAAATATAACCGGTCAGAAGAGATGACAGGGTTGTAAAATATGTTTGAAAGCATGACACTAAGAAAGAATCATGATCAAGAAAAATCGAAGGATGAGGGTTAAGCCAAACACCTAGGGAAGTAATAAAGTATTTCCCTAGACAATGAAAGTTAGGAAATTCAAGAGTGAAGGAAATCTGGTTAGAGCAAAGAAAACTACAGCTGAGAAAAACTAGGGTATCAATTATTAACAAGTTTAAGATTACTAGGTTTAAGGCTAAGGTCATGAACTAACAGGCACGTGCTAAAGCATTACTAGGAATATATAGCTATAATAAAACTTAAATCTTACGCGTATTCGCTACTCCACGAGTCTGCGTGTCCTCCATTGTCATCGTAAAAGCTTGTCCACGTCCTTGTGGTGGTGCCCTCTGCTGTTGTTGGGCTTGTTGGAAGAATGCTGCTTGGGGTGCCAAAGGTGGCCTCGGCTGATACCCTTCTGGTGTTGGTAAAGCTTGTTGGTTAACCATTGGTGCTCGTTGGTGAACCATCGGTATTTCTTCTCGATGCTTCGTATAATTTCTGGATGCATGTTGGCTGGATCTGCAAAGCAAGCACAGTCCCAACTTGCGTCTGTACTCCCTCTCAATATGGCCTACCTTGCCACAGTAATGACAAGTAGGAAGGGAGGGGGCTCTTGGTGCTGCCCTCTGTGGTAGATTCTTCTGAGGTTGCTTTGCATACTCCCCATGTAATACTCTGGTTGGTGCTGGTATAAATGGTCGTTTCAGGCTGGACTCTCTCCTGGTAATGCGCTCCATGCGTCGAGCTGCAGCAAGGACGTCCGAGTAAGAAGTAGGTGCAATCGAGCCAATCTGTCTCTGTAGCTCAAAGTTTAGTCCGTTGAAGAACTTCTCAGCCTTCTCCTTTTCTATCGAGATCAGGGTAGGGGCAAAATGACTTAGACGAATAAACTTCGCATTGTATTCTTCCACTATCATATTGTCTTGAATGAGGCGATTAAACTTGTCCCGAAGTTCCGATCGAGCAATAGATGGAATGTACATCTCCTGAAAGAGTCTAGAGAACTCTTCCCAAGTGACTCGTCTGGTTCGAGCCGTGTCTCCTCAGATAGCCACCAGTGATGTGCATTATCCGTCAACTGCATTCTGACGGCAGTCATCCATCGTTCCCGTGGAAGATCAGCTGCTTCTAATTTATGTTGAGTATTTTTGAGCCACTCATAAAATTCAGTGGGCTCCTCCTTGCCAGAAAAGGTATGGGACTTCAGTTGGCAAAAATCGGTAATAGAGCCTGTCGATGGCCATCGTGCTGGTAGATTCGCCTGCTCTAGTGCAATTATTAGGCTGTTCCTCAAGTTCTCCACTTCGTGACGCAGAGTCTATTGTTGAACCTGCTATTGGGCTAGCATCATTGTATAAAACATTTAAAACATCTGCTGTCCATCTATAAGCTGTCCTGGTAGAAAAGTAAGCATCGGTGGAGTAAACTGCGTCGATGGTAGAATATCATCTTGCTGGATTCTCGAGGCATGCTGGTTTGCTTAATTTCTTTGTTGTGCTGATTGACCTCTACCCACTGGTGTTACTTCATCTTCGTAGGTTACCACAGCACCACGTGGTGATTCTGTTGGAGTCTCGTTGCTTGCTGGTTTATCCATTACTCTGCATCCAAAATAAACTATAAGAGGCGCACAGAGCAATCAATGCAGGATGCAAGTCAAGAATATCGAATCCGATATAGAGATCAAGAAAGATTCAATCAAGTGGATGAGATCCAATAACTTATCCTATCCTTATTGCAGGTTTGCTCGGTCCCTTAGTTGAAACCGAATAATTTAGTCGTTGACCTGCATGGGCCACCAAAAAAACTATGTCATGCCCCAGTCCCAAAATACCGAGGAACTAAATACGTGGCAATGGCCAGAAGCACACACCGATAGGCAAACCCAATTTAATGGACCCATCAGGGTGTACTTAAGCTATAAAACAACATTATGGGCTATGGTACTAATCTCATCCACGGAAATAAATACAATCAATATAAAATATAAAGCAACAATAAGTCTCAATAAAATATATCTCGGGGAACAACCCAATAATGAGTCTGGTACAACAGTCAATAGATAAAAAATAAAAGAGTCTAATAACAGCAAAGACTGAGTATAGATAAAACAGATACTCAGGAGAAATCCTCGGCGATCACCTCGTCCTCGGGTTCTGATACTGCTCCAATGTCTTCTCATGTCCCGTACACTTCGGGGTAGATCTCATCTGCTAAACCTGGGGACATAATCCGGATCCAGGTCCTTAAGGGACATAACAAGGTACAAGAATAACTTGTAAACACCCGAATTTTTTCAAAAAATTAAAAATAAATTTTGGGGAATTTTTTGAGTTTTTTTAACTAATTAAAATAAATGTTGTTCTGAATTAAATGTATTAAGTATTAAATTAAATATTAAAATATTATGAAAATAATATTTTTTGGTGTAAAATAAAATATTAGACATAGTGTAATTTTTCTAGAATTTATTGGACCCCGGAACTATTTTTAAAGACCTAAAAATTAAGTTTCTAAATAAGCCAAAATAAGCCGGATTGAACCAACCGGTTTAACTCTGAACTGGATTAAGCCTGAACCGAATCGACCCCTTATTTAAAATCGAACAATAGCGGGTCGGATCCATACCCGACCCGTACCCGCGACCCATACCCGACCCTAACCCTATTGGATCGGATCTGGACCCGCTTCCAAAACCCGACCCAAAATCCTACCCGACCCGACCCCATTTCCATTGCTACAATAACAGAAGGGAAATAAATTTCTCGACCGGTTCCCCAACGGCCATTTCACCCCTCCGCCGCCGTTACTCCCCTCGCCGACGGTTACGCCTCCCCCCCCCCGCGGCCATTACGCCTCCCCGACCAACGGCAGCTCTGCCTCTCCCGCTCCCCTCACCTATAAGAACCCCCCGAACCCTGCCATCTCTCTACAGCCACCACCACTATAGCCTATCGATCAACCACGACTGCCAGCAACCTCCGGCGAACCCCTAGCTTCCCCAGCCACCTTCCCTCCGCATGGCCCAGCCATCACCCCAGCAGCCACCACCATAGCCCTCGACCCCGGCTACCCCCTTCACAAACCATCCACCACCGATCACCTCCATCACCGCCCCTTCGACCATTCTTCGGCCGCTACTCGAGCTCCACCGACCGTCGACAACTCTCCGTCGACCCCAGCTCAGGAAAATAAACCCCCAATTTCTGAAAATCAGAATTTGTCCCAAACTCCCCAGTTCACGACCGTTTTGCGACCAACCTGATAAATGTTTTCAAATTTGGTTTGAATAGTTATTTAGACCATATGACCAAGTTTTAAACCCTGTTTTTAGTTTATTTTATTGAGCTATAGTTTGTAATATTTTTGAGCCTGAAAATGACCAAAAGTTTGGTCTTTATAAAACCCTGATTTTCTTGGAACTGGGTGCGCTCTGCTAAACGAGGCGGCTTGGTCAAGTGTGAACTATACCAAAAGGTGAGCGTCGTCAATACGGACATGTGGGAATTCACGGAAGTTGATTTGGATGTACGTGCATACCGAAATCAACGCGTATCCGTCGACAATACCCCGTATCGGTCCTGTTCTGAAACTCGTTGTAACTTCGTGTATGTTTGTCGTTTCAAAATAAAATTATGCCATTAGAATCATAGAAATATGCTGGTCCTGTGACCCAAGTTTGGTTCGATTCTGAGAACATTGACAAAATCTCGTATCGTGGGCCCCACGACTCCACTTGACGGGCGATTTTATGATCAGCTCATCGAAATCCAGTTCTGGATATTCTGTTGGATTTATATCATCGTTCAAGACTTATAAATACTAAGTTTGACAAATTTGAAGAACATTATCTCTGGCACATTTTTCGGTGCGAAGTGGGCCACATGTGGATCCCGCTTTGATCAGAAACTGTCACTTTTTGCCCCTATGTCCAAATTGGACTTATGGACATGCAATTCTAGCTATTTAATATTTTCTGAGCATGATGGTAATATTTATTTTAGCAACCAGAGGAATACTTAAAGATTCTGCTGTTTCAGAAATAACTGTTGGTATTCAAATCCCAGACAAGTGTACCTTGCCATACTTGCAGTAAATTGCTTATTATTATTTTCTTGATCTATTCTGAGTTATCACTATTCGACCTAGGACCGTGTGATATTACTTAACGTCTGAATAATATTCGGGTGTCAACGCCGTACGCGAAGTTGTGTAACGTCACCTATAGATGGATATCGAAACCCTATACAGTCTCGTACTTGCATCATCAAGTACGTCATACCACAGGACACCTGACACTGTTTATGAGATAGAATCTTCCTGAGATATTCATGGTGATTCTATATAGGCTACATAATTTGTGACATAGACTTTATATTCATAGCTATCATATAACTTTCTGCATTAGATATAATCTTGCGTGACATGGACATGAGACATCGTGGACATGAGAAGTGTGATTGCATTGGGTGGGGAGAGACACACAGGCTACAGGCTGATTTTATATATGTATTTATTATTGTTAGGTCGTAGACTCTACCTCAGAGCTAGGCATATTACGTGATATTACTGCTACCGGCTCCCCGACACAAAGCTTGTAATGGTCTCAGCCTGAGTACTAGTGATGCTCTCACTTGCATATCACATAGCTGGTTACATAGTTTACCCTATTTATTCATTTATTATTGCACTGCATTTATTTTGGCTTGAGTTATTCTTGTACCTTGCTATGTCCCTGAGGACATGGATCCGGATTATGTCCCCAGGTATAGCAGAGGAGTTCTACCCCGAGGTATACGGGGCAGGAGCAGAAGCAGGAGCAGGAGCATGAGCATACACTGGAGCTGAACCGATCCCCGAGGATGAGGTGATGGCCGAGGATTTCCCCTGAGTAGCTGTTATCTATACTCAGTATTTGATATTATTAGACTCTTTTATTTCTGGTCTGTTGAACCATTATATCAGACTTATTATCGGGTTGTTCCCCGATATACTTTACTTGATGTTGGTTATATTTTATTATGCTGATATTTATCTTCCATGGATGAGATTAGATTGTAAAATGTTTAGTAGACCTTTACTATTGTTTTAAAGCTTAAGTACACCTTGATGGGTCCATTAAATTGGGTTGCCCATTAGAGTGTGCTGCTGGCCATTGCCACGTGTCTAGTCCCTCGGTATTTTAGGACTGGAGCGTGACATGGTTTTTGTGGTGGCCCATGCAGGTCTACGACTAAATTATTTTGGTTTCAACTTAGGGCTCGAGCAAGCCTGTAATAAGGATATGATAAGTTATAGAATCTCATCCATTTGAATTGAATCATTTTTTATCTCTATATCGGATTCAAAATTAATTTCTTGATTTACATCCTGTTTTGATTCCTCTGTGCGTTCTTATAGTTTATTTTTAATGCAGAGTAATGGATCCAAGATTCGGTGACGAGAATCCCTTAGATACACCACATAATACTGTGGTCACCTATGATGATGGAGTGACACCAGAAAATAGAGGACAATCAGCTCAAAGCAATCAAGCTGGCCAGCATACTTCAAGGTTCTGGCGTGATGATATCCTACCTCTGTCGCAGTTCACTCCACCAATGCCTGTTTTTCTACCAGGGCAAGCCATGGATGGACAGCAGATGTTTCAAATATTTTATGCCATGATGCAAGCCCAACAGTAGATTTAACAAGAGGCTCAGCGTCATGAGGCAGAAAATTTGAGGAACAGCCTAGTAACTGCATTGGAGCATGCGAACCCACCAGCTAGGCGACCATCTGCGGGATCTATCACTGATTTTCGTCAGCTGAAGCCCCGTACCTTTTCTGGCAATGAGGAGCCAATTGTAGTTCACGAGTGGCTCACGAACACACAACACCAGTTGGAAGCAGCAGAACTTCCGAGGGAAAGATGGATGACTGCCGTCAGGATGCAGTTGACGGACAATGCATACCATTGGTGGCTATCTGAAGTGAGGAGGCTCGGACATGATCGAGTCACTTGGGAAGAGTTCTCTAGACTCTTCCAGGAGATGTATATTCCAGCTATTGCTCGATCAAAACTTTGAGACAAGTTCAACCGCCCCATTCAAGGCAATATGTCGGTGGAAGAGTACAATGCGGAGTTCATTCGACTGAGTCGCTTCGCCCCTATTAATTCCAACAGAAGAGGAGAAGGCAGAGAAGTTCTTCGACGGACTCAGGTTTAAGCTCCAGAGATTGATCGGATCTGTTGTACCTACATCATACACAGATGTCCTTGCTGCAGTATGATGGATGGAGCACGTCACCAGGAGGGAGTCCAGTCTGAAGTGGCCATTCACATCAGCACCATCCAGAGCATCACATAGGGAGTCTACAAAGCTACCCCAGAGGAATCTACCTCAGAGAGCAGCACCTAGAGCCTTATCCCTTCCTACTTGTCACTGCTATGGCAAAGTAGGTCAGATCGAAAGAGAGTGCAGACGCAAGTTGGGGCTATGCCTGATTTGCGGATCTAACCAGAATCCAGCCAAGGACTGCTCTGAGCACCGAGAGGAAGCACCAACGGTAGATCGACCAGCTTTACCAGCACCAAGGCCAGCTTATCCAGCATTGGGAGCACCGCAGACGGGAGTTAGAGGAGTTAAACCACCAGCTTCAGAAGGGTATCAACAGAGACCACCTTTGGCACCACAGGCAGCACTATTCCAACAGGCTCGTCAGCAGAGAGGTCCAGCTCAGGGACGAGGACATGCATTTGCACTGGCTATTGAGGAGGAAGCTACTATATGAGAGGTTATAGCAGGTACTATATTAGTAGCTTCATTACCTGGTGTAGCTTTATTTGATTCTGGAGCATCGTATTCATTTATAGCTGCTAGCTTTATGGCCACACATAGAGTAGCTACCGCACCCCTTTCGAAGACTAAGAGAATTCTTACGGAAGGTAGAATTATCCCAGTTAGTGACATTTGTAGATCTTGTTCGGTAGTAGTCTGTGGAAGAGAGATGCGAGCTTAATTTCTGATCTTTTCTATTGTCATGCCCCAGTCCCAAATACGTAGGAATAGGAACACGTAAGCATGCCAGCCGTATGTATATGGCAACTCCAATATATGGATACCATAATACATACGTACGCTGTAATATGAATATAAACTCACATGTGGTATATATAGTCACAAGTCACTGAATACTAATCTCATCCACATAACAAGTCATAGAAAAGAAATCACTAAACTGGAATAATGAGTCTGAATAATCTAAAGTAATAGTCGGATGGAGACAAATTCACTATCCATGACTATATTAATACTAAAATGAGAGATGAGGGTAATCTCTAATATAAAATAAGGTGATGACAGAAGTGTATCAGCTAAGAAGATCCATCGCTAGATATAATCAATGATGCTCCGAAAGTAAGACCTCCTTGGAAGAGATAAGTGGTAAGTCATGATCCGTGCTCCTGCAAATAATCATGAACATCTACACCTGGAAAGGGACCAGGTCCTCAGAGGGACGTAACAAGATACATAGAAGCAAGCCAATTTGAATATAGTAAACATGCATAATGTTTGAAAATATATAAGTATGCTGTACAAGATAATCTATATGAATGTAAATAAGGATAACTTTTCGACATATGGGCAAGGGTAGGCTACTCGATCTAAATCTCACAACTCACACACACGTCAGGGGACATCATCAGCCGACATACCATGGGGGTAATGACCCTCGTGACTCTATCAATCGACATACCGCGGGGGTAGAGACAATCGAACACGACTACCATAGTGCGTGCTAGCTACTACGGTTCATCATAGTGGTTAAAGCCCGTACGCCTACTGATTGTCCTCTCATGATACTAAGTGTCATGTGTGTGTCAACATATCTAATATATAGTAATGACTGAAAGAAACTACACATGCAATAAATATACAGAAATGCAATGGATATACAGAAATATAATAAGCATGCAACGTACTGTAAGCAATCTGGGAAGGTATCTTGCCTAGCAAGAGACTTGCAAATTGTAACGTCCAGGAGTCAAGCACACAGGATCAGAAGCTACGGCCTCAGAATGAATATCTCCAGATGCTGAAATAAACATCAATAATGTTCCCAGAATAATCGAAATAGCTAGAAAATACTACCCTTTCGTCCAATTTGGATATAGGGACAAAACAGTAATTTTGGATCAAAGCGGGTCCACATGTGCCCATTTTACACCAAAAAGTGTGCCAAGGGTAAATGTCTCTAATTGGGACAAATTATAGTTCAAACCAATTCTAAACGTCAATACGAACTCAACTGTATATCCAATTTTGGATTCCGGTGAGCCGAACACAAATTCGCCCAAAAAGTCAATCGTGGGGCCCGCAAACATGTGGCTTGGTCAACTATCTCAGAATCGCATAAAAACTTGGGTCACATAACTAGCGCGATACCACGAATCCAATGGCGTAAGTTTTGTCGCGTTCTGACGAGCGTACAATAAATGGTACAGGATTTTGCAAAAGTTACGATACGGGGACTTATCCCGGATACGGGTTGATTCTGACGTGCACACACATCCGAATCAGTTTTCGTGAAAGCTCACACGTCTGGATATACCGTGTGTACCTTTTGGTGCACTTGGTACACGACAGAGTGGTCCCGTTTGGCGGGACGCGCTCCGTATCACAATTTTTTGTGTTTCAAAAAACAAGTTTTTAGTAATTTTTAACCTAATTTAATTCTGCATACAACATCAAATAAACTAATATATTTAACAAGAAATAATCTAGGTTAGGTGGTCTTCACATAGCAAAAAGAATTTCTAGGTTTGGATCTCTGTGGTGGGAGATACGGGTCCTTGAACATGGGTCATCGTAACCGAATTTCTGAATTTAAATAACGTGGTTTTTCTTCGACTTGGCGTCGATTTTTACCTAGTTTTGCGTGCTGCACGATAGAAACTAATATACGAGATTGGAAGAGGGATAGGTCATGAACATACCGGTGAAGACGGGGTCAAATTTGGTTGAGCGAGGAGGCAGAAAATAGGACGTGAACAGAGGTACTCTGCTGCGATTTCCTGCGCGGCGACGCTCGCGATTGCGCGGGGTGCGGCGGCTGCGGCGATGGTCGGCGGCGGCGCTGGCGGTGCGTGGTGGCTGGGCTGCGGCATGGTGGCGATTAGGTTAGGGTTAGGGCATAGGTCTATATATATATATATATATATATATATATATATATATATAGAGAGAGAGAGAGAGAGAGAGAGAGAGAGAGAGAGGGAAACCGCGGGGGGGGGGGGGGGCTGTGTATTTCCGCACGGGTTTGGGGTTGGGCCGCGCGGGGAAGTACCCGCTGCTGCGGGGGGAAGGGTTTTATGGGCTGAGGTTTTTTTTTTTTTTCTTTTATTCTTTCTTTTCCCATTCTCTTTTCTTTTCTATTTTTTTATTTTTTTATTTTATTTATTAACATTATTATTATTACTACTAATAATAATAATAATAATAATAATAATAATAATAATATTATTATTACTACTACTAACACTTATTATTATTATTATATTTATTATAATTATTATATTTTATTATTTTTTATACATGTATATATGGTATCAAAATTTTAGGAAAATTTATTAGTACATCTAAAATTCTATCACCTTTCTATAACGATTTCTACATAAGATAAAATAAGATAAAATAATAGTTTGCTCCACAATTTCTAGATAAATAGCAACCTAGGAAATTAATTCAGTAAATTTATATTTTCTAATATACTACGATATAATTAACAATTCAATTAAATGATTAATTAAATAATTTATACGGTTTTAAAATTAGGGGTTTTACATCCATGCCGGATTATGATATTGTACTTGGTATGGACTGGTTAAGTCAGTACCATGCGACCCTAGATTGCCGACTTGGTTGGGTTATATTTAGACCGCCTGGACATCCAGAGTTTGAGTTTCTTCGGGGAGCTATAGAGCAAGGTGTTCATCCTACTCTTAGGGTACTATCTGTAGAAGGGGAGTCAGGTTACCCAAGAGTTATATCAGAGTTTGTGGATGTATTTCCTGATGATCTTCCAGGTTTACCACCTGATCGGGAAATAGAATTCACAATAGACTTGAATCCAGGAGCAGAGCCTATCACTTCATCAGTGTACCGGCTAGCACCAAAGGAGTTGGTGGAATTGAAGGAACAAGTTGATGATATTCTGGAGAAGGGTTTTATTTGGCCCAGTATTTCACCATGGGGAGCACCCATATTATTTGTGCCAAAGAAGGATGGGACAGTACGCATGTGTATTGACTACAGGGTACTGAACGCTGTAACTATTAAGAACCGGTATCTCTTGCCACCATTGATGACCTATTCGATCAGTTGAGTGGTGCTAGGATATTCTCAAAGATTGACCTTAGATCCGGTTATCACCAGATTAGAGTGAGTAAGAAGGATATACCGAAGACAGCCTTCAGGACCAAGTATGGACACTATGAGTTCTTAGTTATGCCGTTTGGTTTAACCAACGCGCCAGCTATGTTCATGAGTCTAATGAACAGTATTTTTCATCAGTACTTGGACAAGTTCGTGGTTGTGTTTATTGATGATATCTTAGTATATTTCAAGAGCCACGAAGAGCACGAGGAGCATCTCAGAATCGTGCTCGAGACGCTGAGGCAGGAGAAGCTGTATGCCAAGCTCAGTAAATATGAGTTTTGTATGGATAAGGTGCCTTTTTCTGGGACATATTATCTCAGGAGAAGGACTTTCAGTTAATCCAGAGAAGGTTGCTGCAATAAAAACTTGGCCTACACCTACATCAGTTGCAGAAGTAAGAAGTTTTCTCGGACTTGCTGAATATTATCGAAGGTTCGTAGAGAATTTCTCAAAGATTACGGTGCCGATGATGTGGTTGACACGTAAGGACCAGGAGTGTCATGACCCACACCCGGTATAGGGGCACGAGTACGTGGGTACGTCCAGCCTATACCGTAGCATCGACGGTAGAACGCTGTCTAGGTCATAATACTATATAATCATTCTCTCAAGAATATCCAACTCCATAAGGAGACACAGATATCACCATATAATAAGGAGTATACTCAATCACGGAATATAAAGCACGATGAGATATCGAAGCAAACAAATAAAATACAAGACAAGTCTAAACAACAATAAATAGTCTAACCTACAATCAATATATCCAAGTCTCCAAGTATGTCGGAACAAGCCCTCTATGTCACAGTCTGAAAAAATATCCAGTCAGGATTGGAACGAAATACATCTCTTACAGTAGTTTCATGTATATTGACAAAAACTATAATACAGTGTAAAGAAATACAAGACATATAGGAATACTGGCAATAAAAAATATTGGCGAGCATGGATATAATGAAAATAGAAATACTGAAATAAATGGAATACGGGAGCATATGTCATCATCAATGTACATCTAGCAATGAAATAAAAATACAAGTATACGCAAGAACAATGAACTGGTATGTAAGTGTGTACAAGAATAATAACTAGAACATATAGAGATGCTAGATCAATATACTAGAGATGCATGTCAAGAATATCTAACTAAGTATGTGAAACATCAGTACATCATGTGATCGGCTTGGGACTATATGACTCATTATATTGATTAGCGATCATCCCTAACAGGTCAGGCTAACCACATGTAACAGCGATGAGGCATGTAATGGTCAGGCTGCACCGACGTGAGGTGTGGGTGAGCTATGATGCATGTAAAGTTTGGGAATGATCACATAAGCTACTAATATTTTCTCTATTTTCCCCAGCTAGCACGATGGATTCTAATTATGACCCATCGTAACAGGTCTCGATGATGCCAACTCGTGTAAAGAACAGTATCAGAATCATATATGCTATATAACAAAAGTCATAAAGATAATTAACATAATAAAAACTGTCAGAGAATGTACTCGCCTGTGGTCCTTAGTTGGTATGAATCAGAGTCCAAGTCACAGTCCAAAGAGCCTATGTATTACAAATTTACCATGTCAAAAGATAATTTATTTTAATTTATTTAATTATAAAATAATTACTCTAAAATCCTATTTTAATCTTATTATTCTTATTTTTAGGTTAATTCCTAAATTTTGTCCAAAGGAACTGAATTTTATCAACTCGAGACTCATGTCACGCAAATCAAGGCGATCTGTTGACCAAAAAGTCAACCAACACAAACTTGACTTTCATGCATGATTTCCTGTAGATTTTAGCATCAAAAATATGCTAGAATTTATGGCTCGTACGAATTCAAATTCGTTTGGGAATTATGGCACATACAAGTTTCGTATTGTGCACCGATGGTTAAATTCTAACCTAGAAGTTCTACAAAATTAATAATATGTAAATACTTCGAATTAAATTTTGGAAAAAATATATGTCAATGATCTCGACATTAGCTTTCCGAAACTTTAAATGGTTCATGATTCTGATTCCTGGTTCTCCCAAAATCGTGAAAACATCGAAACACGTCTATTTTTGAACATGCTATGCTCTACGAATTTTCCAGAATTTAATACTTATAATTTCGTAAATTTTTTTATATAATTAGAAATCTAACCTCAATATCATTCTAACACAAGAAACTATGCCTCATTTGGAGTCTGGAGCTATTCGCAATGGCTTCTGGAAGATGAAGGAACCCTAGATGACAATTCTCTAAAATTCGGCTCAAAGAAAATCCTAGAAATAAATAATTAAACTATTATATATATAGAGGAGAGAGAGAGAGCAGTCGCGGCTCGGAGTGCGCCATGTGACAGCCATCAGCGGCTGCCCACTCAGATCGAACGGTCGTAGATTCACGCGGCTCGGCTCAGCTGAGTCCGAGTCGAACTCTGACTCGGCTCGGCTCGAGGTCGGCTCGGCTTCACCCGCACCCAACCCGCGGTCACAGACAGCTGGGCCCGGCCCAGTTCGTAGCAGGAGGCTGACAGGTGGGCCCCTGTTTGCTGACTGGGCAAAAATATTTACTTTTTGGTTTTTTTTCAGAAATTAGTTTTTAATTCAGTTTTTCATAATTAACTCAAAATAAATGCTAAAAATAATCAGAAAATTTTCAAAAAAATCTAGAAAATATATTTGACTATTTAGAACCCAAAATAAAATGTTGAGATATTTTTAGTTATATTTTTCCCTAAAATAAATTATTGAAAGTCCTAGAAAATTAGGGTTATTAGTTTTTAATTAACTAAAAATTATGGAAAAATCTCAATAGCCCAAAATTAACCTAGTAACAACATTTAAGCACGAATTTCAGGATATAGAGGTTACAAGTCTACCCACCTTAAAAAAATTTTGTTCTCAAAATTTAAAATCCTCAATTATTTTATTTATTTATTCATTACCATCAAAATTAAATTTATCAAATCATATAATCATGAACTAATCCATTTTGTTATTTCACAATATTTTTCAAAATTCTATAAATATCATATTCCTGGAAATCTTTAAATATAAAATCAAATTCCATTCTTATCACAATCTTCTCCAAAATTTTAAGTTAATAACGAAATACAAGAATTTAATATTCAATCCTCTAATTGAAATCCAATCAATGCATATTTATAAAATTTAAAAAATCGTATCCCAAAAATTGAATTTAAACACTAATCCATTAATGATCTTAATCCTCAAATTTAAATCTAATTGATGCATGTTTATAAAATTTAAATCGTCATCCCAAAAATTTAAAATCGAACACTAACCCATTAGTGATCTTAATCCTCGATTTCTTTTTCCACACAAAATTAAATAATGTAATAGTTATAAAATCTTCAAATACCACATTCAATATAAGTTCATAACTTGCAGTCCAATGAATATAATGATAATCTCCTTAATTTTCTTAAATGTTAGTGATATTCAATCATACCACAATCTTCATAAAAATTTATGATTTAACAAATCGTCAATTCTATCATATTAAATTCTTAACTCTCTTCATTTAAATAAATATTTATCCTCGATATTTAAGGCACATTGTCTCTCTTTGTCAAATCATAACCTCTTCATTAATTCTTCACTACAGTCAAACCCTCAACCATCAAAGTCTAAGAGAATCCTGTCTATAGTCACACAACATGCAATCTAGAGAAAACATACATGGTTATGGTCACTTTGTCATGGTATTGCAGTCTCTGTCGGGGTGTACTGCTAACTATATTCTAGCAAAAAATCATTGATACAACTACGGTACTAAGAAATTTTTAATAAAATAGACGAAAAAAGAACAGCAAAAAAGAACAGAATATAGCCTTTTAACCCATTGCTTGGACATCTACAACCTCTATCATACACTTAACTCTGGCACATTTATTCATAAATTCTTGTCCCTATACACTGTTACCCATATCAACTAATCACTAGTCCACAAGATATCCATGGATACATCCACATTACACATATCTGTCTATTAATACCAAAATCTGATACCAAGGACCTCTTAACATAATCATCGGTCGAATGATGCATCCAAGTTTGATACTTCTATCCCTTTAGGTACCATCGTTTCTATTATAAGCACACACACACTGCTAGTTCTCTTACCTACTATAATTGTTCATACTAGCTGTTCTTATCACCCAAGTGCACACCAAGTGCAACACATCATACTAAGTACTGCTCTCTCAAATACAACTCTAAATGGATACCCAAGTCTGTTTGCAGTGCCATCTCAATCATGCTCAAGTCAACAGATCCTTACGTATGCACGTTATCCACTCATATACTAGTATATATTTCTTATCCACCATAAAATTTTATCCTCAAAATAAAATTATCAAAATTTACTTCTCGAATGATTTAAAATAAAATGCATATACTTTCCTCAAAAGTCAAATGCTCAAATATCGAAATAAAGTTTTAATCACTTCCAAAAAATCTTTATAGCTTTGACTATGTTTATTGAATTGAATTTGAATTCTCAAAATTTAATAACATAAAATCTCAACTCCTCAAAAATTCTTTAAAAATTGAAATTCATTTCCACTCTTCAATTTATAAATTTAATCCACAAGCATCTAAGTACACATATATGCTCACAGTCTCTAATACTCAAGGTGCACACAAATACATCAATTATTTACAACTCTCAACTGTGTACTGAATATTGTACTGCCTGGATTACTTGCACTATTACTTTCAATAATCAAAGTTATCATCACACATATTTTCTCCAATAATTTTTTATCTATATTAACTGGGACACCAATCTAATTATCATCACACGAAGTACTTACTGTCATTAGCACCTTGCTCAACAAATCTTTGATATATAATCACTAGCACTATTGGTATGGTAACACTAGCTTCATCATTAGATTATCTCATCAAACTTATTAGAACTCACGATCACTTGCACTTTCTATAATACCCATGCTTTACTTCAATCTCAAGGGCAGGCATATGGTTCCATATCTCGATTGATGTATAAGCATATCTCTTAAACCTTTTACAGCCTGTTAAACTAATATGTGATACATTTCACAACTTTCATTACTAATCTTGATATTTCTCTACTCATGGCATCTCATTAAAACCCTTTATGCATATACATTTCTTTACTCTTGATACACCTAGTATCAATCATCAAATTGAACATCATGCTCCATTAATCTTTAACATAATTCCTTGATACTTAATTATTTACATAGATCATCCAATTATATAATTTAATGACTATCCAGGACTGGCATGCTGATTCTGATACTTACTCTTGGAACCTTCACTGATACTCTTACTCCTTTTTCTATATTACCAATACTAATTATAATAACACTTATCATAGAACTATTGCTACAAGGTACTATACTATGGGTATCTCTAAATTAATGCCTACTGCTCCCATTTCCAACTAAGAAATACTTACAAACTCATAAATCACACTCAGTCAAACTAATACAAGACACAATCAAAATTGCAAGTCAGTAATTATCATACTAACAAGGAATCCTCAAAAAAATAAGCTCAAAAGGAACTGGATCAAGGACTGAAGGTATCTTTACTGCTAGTAAAAAAAAGAAGCGATGGAACAAAGTCCTGGAATAACAAAAATAGATAAGTCTTGAGATAATAATTTAAGAACCACTTTAAGACACAACCTGATAATCATATCGTCTGTCAGAAATTATGACACTCAGAATACTCGCCATGCCAGTAAGCATAGATGCGATAAACGACAGGTTCCGTAACTAAGGTATGCAACTCTATAATTATGTCATCTAGAATCTTCGCCACGCCAACCGGTATGGCTGCGAGAGACTCTAAGTTTCATAACTAAAGTATGTACATCCAAGTCAGGTTCCTAGGTTCTCGTCACGACAGCTAATATGGCTGCGATAAACTCTAGGTTCCATAACCAAAGTAGACGTTTTACCTTTCTCACTGTCCTCATTAATATATGTCATCAGATGATACCGTAAATTTTTGTCCATAAAATTTATCTTGATATGAAATCAAATTTCAACAACGATACCAAGAATTAAATTTAACAACTGATCAACAAGAATCAAATTCAATAACAATAAATGAGAATGGACGGGCAAAAGGGAAAAAGATTAAAATTGAAAATTATAATAAGATTCTCAAGGGTCGTTCCAGGAATCTCTCAAAAATTTATGGTTGAGTATCCTCTCTCATCCTAGTATCCTATGTCCTATATCCTATCGCAGGCATGCAGTAGTACAACTAAGATGTCGCACTACTACGACATCGCATAACTTGCAAAGTCTGTCCTGCATGGGCCACTACTAAAAATGTGTCATGACCCGCACCCGGTATAGGGGCACGAGTACGTGGGTACGTCCAGCCTACACCGCAGCATCGGCGGTAGAACGCTGTCTAGGTCATAATAATATATAATCATTCTCTCACGAATATCCAACTCCATAAGGAGACACAGATATCACCATATAATACAGAGTATACTCAATCACGAAAAATAAAGCACGATGAGATATCAAAGCAAACAAATAAAATACAACACAAGTCTAAACAACAATAAATAGTCTAACCTGCAATCAATACATCCAAGTCTCCAAGTATGTCGGAACAAGCCCTCTATGTCACAGTCTGGAAAAAATATCCAGTCAGGATTGGAACGAAATACACCTCTAACAGCAGTTCCATGTATATTAACAAAAACTATAATACAGTGTAAAAAAATACAAGACAGATATGAATACTGAAAATAAGAAATACTGACAAGCATGGATATAATGGAAATAGAAATACTGGAATAAATGGAATACGGGAGCATATGTCATCATCAATGTACATCTAGCAATGAAATAGAAATACAAGAACATGCAAGAACAATGAACTGGTATGTAAGTGTGTACAAGAATAATAACTAGAATATGTACAGATGCTAGATCAATATACTAGAGATGCATGTCAAGAACATCTAACTAAGTGTGTGAAACATCAGTACATCATGTGATCGGCTTGGGACTATATGACTCATTACATTGATTAGCGATCATCCCTAACAGGTCAGGCTAACCACATGTAATAGCGATGAGGCATGTAATGGTCAGGCTGCACCGACGTAAGGTGTGGGTGAGCTATGATGCATGTAAAGTTTGGGTATGATCACATAAGATACTAATATTTTACCCATTTTCCCCAGCTAGCACGATGGATTCCAATCACGACTCCTCGTGACAGGTCTCGATGATGCCAACTCGTGTAAAGAAAAGTGTCAGAGTCATGTATGCTATACAATAAGAGTTATAGAGATAGTCAACATAATAAAAACTGTCAGAGAATGTACTTGTGTCACTGCCCAATTCTAGAAAATAGGGTTATTTTTTTATTTTTATTTTATAAATTATGAATTATATTTAATTAATTATATTTATATTTAAATAGTGATTGTATTATTTTTTTTAATAATTGTTTTAGGGTTTTGGCTAGCTTGGACCCATGTCAGACCCTAGTGGACCCATGTTCGACCCAGCCCACACCCTTGTGAGAATTATTTTGGGGCTTAGATTTATTATTTTATTTTTAGGAGGTTAGTTGGAGAGATTTGGAACTAGTTTGAGCGCATTTGGAACCCGGAACCCAAAACCGAGTGAGTAGGGGCATTTTGGGAATATGGAACTTAGTGGAACCCCATTTATTAGCTTGGCCGGCCCCCTACCAGCCCCACACCCGTGAGCATCCAGCAAGGAGCAGCCACTTCTCCTCTCTCTTCATTCTACTTCTTCTTCTTCACTTCTTCTTTCTTCTCCTTCTTCCTCCAAAGTAAGTTTTCTTCCACTTTTCTTCTTTCTTTCTTTCTTTCTTTCTTTCATTCCTTCTTCCTTAAGCTAACCCTAACCTTACATTTTCTCTAACCTAGGTGTGAGGAGCTTAGATCTAGTGTGGGAGCTAGAATTGGTGGCTTGGAGCTTGAGGGAGGTGAATCCTAGGGATTGTGAGACTTTGGCCTTGGGATTCCAACTCCCAAGAGGTAAACCTAATTTTCCCCTTGCTAATTATTTTTATGTAGTGTAATTAGTGTTGTAGAACCCTCCTAGACCCTAACCCTACCCGTAGGAGGAAGTTGGAACTAGTTTGGGTGAGTTTAGAGACTTTGACATTAGGTTTTGTGTCAAATTCGGATGGAATCCGAATTTGGACCAATTTTGGGTGATGCCCTAGGTTAGATGGACCTAGGTAGACGTTGTCGGGTGTCTAGAGGGTGAGTGCGTGTCTCCGTTCGGACACGGGAAGCCGTGTCGCGGAGAAACGTGCGTTTCGGGCGAAATTGGGGCTTTTCGTCGTCGCCAATTCTAAGTGCGTGTGCGTTTCCGCCACGGGCCTAGAATCGACGTGGGAGCACATTTTCTAGGATCTAGACATCGTATAGAGCACATGGGTAAATTTTGGGCTGATTCCGAGTTCGTTTGGTGTGCGTTTCTGGAGGTTTTCCGAGCCGTGCACCACGTGTTCGTCGAAATGACCGAACGGCCATTTCGACTTGGTTTCCTCGTTTCGGCTTTGTGCGCGTGTTGGGCTAGTATCGGGGAGTGTGTGCTAGAGTTTTTGGGCTATATTTTATATATTTTAGGGTATTGGTGAGTGTCGGGGTCGTTGGGCGTGAGTAGGGCGTGTGGTTTGAGTGTTGTGTGCGTGGTTGTGTTTGTATTGATATGTGTCTATATATATATATATATTTATATATATGTATGTGTGTTTATGTATATATATTTATATATATATATGTGTATTTATATTTATGTACTTGTATATGTATATGTCTATGTGTATATATATATATGTATATGTGTAAGTGTGCTTGTGTGTGTGTATGTGTATATATATATATAGGTGTATGTATATATATATAGTTGAGAGTGTGTGTAGATATATATATATATATATATATATAGTTGAGAGTGTGTGTAGATATATATATATATATATATATATATATATATATTAAGTGTATATATATATGTAGCTATGTATATATATTTATGTGTGTGTGTGTATTTGTGCGTGTATTAGTGTGTTTGTGAGTGTGTAGGTGTGTGTGTTAGTGAGTGTGTTAGAATAGATGTAAGTGTATATATATATATCTAGTTATATATATATAGAGATATGTGTATATATATATATATATATATATATATATATATATATATATATATATATATATATATATATATATATATATATATATATATATAGTGGTATATATATATAAGTATATAGGCGTGTGTGTGTGTGTGCTTGTGAGAGCGAGGGGGGTGAAGAAACTGAACTGCAGCAGCAGCAGTTCAGCTGCAACAGCAGCAGCTAGCTGCTGCTAGGCAGAGCAGCAGCAGTAGTATGAAGTGGGAGCAGCAGCAGCAGCTCCAAGAGGCAGCAGCAGCAGCATCAGCACAAGCAGCAGCAGCAGCTAGCATAGCAGGTAGCAGCGAGGATTGGCGTAGCTAGTGAGGGAGAGAGAGAGTGTTATATATAGAGATATAGATATATTAGATAGATATGTAGATAATTAGATAGGTAGATAGTTACTAGAATAGATAGATAGATAGTATTATAGATAGATCTATATATGGATAGATACATAGGTAGATAGGTAGTTATCTATCTAAGGTGTATATATATATCTATATACATATAGTTATATGAATACCTAGAGATATCTAGATAGTATATATATATATATATATATATATATATATATATATATATATATATATATATATATATATATATATATATATATATAT
The DNA here is from genome assembly GCA_036927795.1 of Iris macrosiphon. Classification (NCBI taxonomy): domain Eukaryota; kingdom Viridiplantae; phylum Streptophyta; class Magnoliopsida; order Asparagales; family Iridaceae; genus Iris; species Iris macrosiphon. The sequence goes on from JAYESA010000002.1 coordinate 15,173,622, forward strand.
ATATTTATGTGATAGGTAAGGTAATGGGTAATTGGGTATGTGTGTGTGGATATATATATGTATATAGGTAGATACCTACTTAGATGTATTAATAGATAGTAGATATCTATATTACCTAGCCTAGATTAATAACTAGGTGCATAATTAATAGCTAGATAGCTAGTTAGAGGGACTTAGGGCGAAACCTCAATACCTTGAGATACCGAGGTATCTCGATACCTTGAGATATTCAAGGTATTGAGTTTCGAGCGGGGTATTTGAGCATTAGCCTAGGAAATGCTTGGGAGTAATTTTTATATGTTTATATATATAATTACGCGTGCTAGCATAGGTTTTAGCGGGTTTAGGCGGGGTGCGTGGCCTAGGGCGAGGTATCGGATACCGAGGGTATCCCGGTATCTCGATTAGGCGAGTTTGTGAGTTTAGTAGCTTAATGAGCTCGGTTTGACCTAGAATTTCAGGGGCACCCTAGTTTGACCTAGCTTTGACCATAATTGTCCCCGTTGACCGTAAAAGTCAACGTTTGACCTAGTTTTGACCTAGAGTTGACTTTTTGGACCCCGGGTTGACTTTTTGACCCGATTTTCACCGGTTTGACCCGTTCGACCTAGAATAGCCCTAGAAGCCTGTTTTTAATTATTTTATATCAGTTTAAATGCTTAGAACCCTGTTTAATCCTTGCTTTTCATATTAGGTCCTTGCGTCACCGGTCCGGACCTCGATCCTCATCAGTTGCTCAGGACATCAGGCGAGTACCTACCTCTGATAGTTTCTATTTCATGATAGCGTTTATATCACCTGTTCTAGAACTGTAATACTTGATTCTGACACTTTATTACACGAGCTGATACTAGTGGATCCCGTCATGAGGTGCTATCTCCCTTACCGTGTTCAGCGGGTACTCTATCACGTGTATTTCATCATGTGCTTCGGGTATTGATTATCATGTGCTATCATGTGCTTCTTGTGCTCTCTCCTTCGTGTGCGCGAGCTATTATCATGTACGTAGCGTATTGTGGTTGGATCCAATGGTATTAGTGGGGGAGGGGAGTAGTGAGTTGGTTATATGATCAAAGCCAAACAGTATTCATGTGTATGTCGGTTATGCAACTCACGCATAACGGAGTTATCGTAGTGTTCTTCATGTGCAACCTAAGCCGATCATATAACGAACTTGTGCTCAAGGCACTTAGCTAGTATTCATGTTTCTTACCTGCAGTTACTTTTCCACTACTTGTATTGTTCTCCAGTTTACATTGCAGCTACTTATTGTGCTCCAGCATATATTTATTTCCTGTGCATCTTGATTACTTTTCTATTGCTCGTCATATACACCTTACCATGCATTTGGAGTTGCTTTCAGAGTTATGTACTTCGCTCCAGTCCTGACTGGGCATATTTTTTCCAGAGGATCCTGAGGACTATTGCCCTACGTTCTACGGGCCTGGTATTGACGACTGTTGTGACCCCGTGATCGAGGAGGAGTGCGCCGAGGAGACGCCTATAGCACCCTAGTTAGCTAGGTGGGTTTCCTGGGTTTTCCAGTGGTTTGTATTTTGGATGACTGTACTTATTCTTTTGTGCTTCTGTGAGATGTTGTAGCTTTTAGACTTGGACTGTATTATTTTGGATTGCCTTGCTCTCTTGGTTCTGTTTCTGGTTTATATCATATCGTGCTTATATTCTTCCTCTAGTTTTGTGATTGAGATTATTGTCATATATATATTGCGTGGTTGCCCTCCTGTTGGAGAAGATTTTATTCACATATATATATTGCGTGGTTTTGCCCTCCTTTTGGAGAGGTCATGCAGGATTTTTCTGTGAGTTATCTAGATAGTTGGTTGACCTAGAACGGACCTTTACAGCGTTCTACCGTCGATTCTGCGGCGTAGGCTGGACGTACCCACGGCTCATGCCCGATTTTCGGGTGCGGGTCGTGACAACTTGTCTGTGATCCTTAGCTGGTATGAATCAGAGTCCAAGTCACAGTCCAAAGAGCCTATGTATTACAAATTTACCATATCAAAATATAATTTATTTTAATTTATTTAATTCTAAAATAATTACTCTAAAATCCTATTTTAATCTTATTATTCTGATTTTTAGGTTAATTCCTAAATTTTGTCCAAAGGAACTAAATTTTATCAACTTGAGACTCATGACACGCAAATCGAGACGATCTGTTGACCAAAAAGTCAACCAATACAAACTTGACTTTCATGCATGATTTCTTATAGATTTCAGTATAAAAAATATGTTGGAATTTATGGCTCGTCCAAATTCAAATTTGTTTGGAAATTATGGCACATACAAGTTTCGTATTGTGCACCGATGGTTAAATTCTAACCTAGAAGTTCTACAGAATTAACAGTATATAAATACTTCGAATTAAATTCTGGGAAAAACATATGTCAATGATCTCGACATTAGCTTTTCGAAACTTTAAACGGTTCATGATTCTGATTCCTGGTTCTCCCAAAATCGCAAAAATATCGAAACATATCTATTTTTAAACATGTTGTACTCTACGAATTTTTCAGAATTTAATACTCATAATTTCATAAAACAATTTATATAATCAGAAAGCTAACCTCAATATCATTCTAACACAAGAAACTAGGCCTCGTTTGGAGTCCAAAGCTATGTGCAATGGCTTCTGGAAAATGAAGGAACCCTAGATGATAATTCTCCAAAATTTGGCTCAAAGAAAACCCTAGAAATAAATAACTAAACTATTATATATATAGAGGAGAGAGAGAGCAGCCGTGGCTCAGAGTACGCCATGTGGCAGCCATCCGTGGCTGCCCACTCAGATTGAACGATCGTGGATTCACGCGGCTCGGCTCAGCTGAATCCGAGTCGAACTCTTACTCGGCTCGGCTCGAGGTCGGCTCGGCTTCACCCGCACCCAACCCGCGGTCACAGACTGGCGGGCCCAGCCCAGTTCGCTGCAGGAGGCTGACAGGAGGGCCCATGTTTGCTGACTGGGCAGAAATATTTACTTTTTGGGTTTTTTTTCAGAAAATAGTTTTTAATTCAGTTTTTCATAATTAACTCAAAATAAATGCTAAAAATAATCAAAAAATTCTCAAAAAATTCTGGAAAATATATTTTATTATTTAGAATCTAAAATAAAAGTTTAGGATATTTTTAATAAAGTTTGACCTTAAAATAAATTCTTAAAAGTCCTAGAAAATTAGGGTTACTAGTTTTTAATTAACTAAAAATTATAGAAAAATTTCAATAGCCCAAAATTAACCTAATAACAACATTTAAGCACGAATTTTAGGATACAGAGGTTACAAGGAGTTTGCATGGACAAAAGATTATCAGAAAGCCTTTGAAGAATTGAAGAGGCGATTGACAACAGTACCGGTCTTGACTCTTCCTTCAGGATCGGGAAGCTTTGTTGTTTATAGTGATGCGTCAGGCAGTGTACTAGGATGTATTTTGATGCAACATAGCAAATTTATCGCTTATGCATCGAGACAGCTGAAGGTCCATGAGAAGAACTACCCAATGTACGATCTTGAGTTAGCTGCAGTAATATTTGTACTGAAGATATGGAGGCACTATCTTTATGGTGAGAAGGTAGAAATCTTTACTGATCACAAGAGTCTGAAGTATGTATATACTCAGAAAGAGCTCAATATGAGACAGAGACGTTGGCTTGAGTTGATGGTCGACTTTGATATAGATCTGCAGTACCATCCGGGCAAGGCGAATGTCGTAGTAGACGTACTCAGCAGGAAGCCTATGGCTTATTTCTTGACGATGCAGCCCCAGCTATTAAGGGATCTACAGGAGCTCAATATAGAGATGGTTTTGCCTTGACAAAGTAGTTTTTTGGCGAATATTAAAGTTAAGTCATCACTTGTGGAGAGAATTAAGGCGGCATTTCCCACCGATGCTAGGTTCCAGAGACTTAAAGAGAAGACAGAAGCCGACATGCGGACGGGACTTCGCATCCATGAGGATAGAATATTAAGGTGCGAAAATCGCCAATATGTTTCGAATGGGGAATTGAGACATAAGTTGATGTCTGAAGCACATACCTCCATGTACTCTATTCATCCGGAAGGAACAAAGATGTACCGAGATTTGAGAAAGTATTATTGGTGGCATGGAATGAAGAGGGAGATTGCACGATTTGTGGTGAAATATTTGGTCTGTCAGCAAGTTAAGGCAGAGCACCAGAGAACTGCTGGTATGTTATAGCCGCATCCCATACCCGAATGGAAGTGGGAACATATAACTATGGATTTCGTTACAGGATTTCCATGAAGCCCCAGTAGAAAAGATGCATTATGGGTTATTGTGTATCGACTCACTAAATCGGCATATTTTTTGCCATTTAGAGTTGGACAGTCCACGGAATTACTAGCCGACATGTACATACGACAGATCGTAAGATTACATGGAGTACCGGTTAGTATTGTGTCAGATCGTGACTTAAGATTTATATCCCATTTTTGGCGAAGCATGCAAGAGAGTCTTGGCACCCGACTCAAGTTTAGTACTGCTTACCATCCACAGACAGATGGTCAATCTGAGCGCACGATTTAGATCTTGGAGGATATGCTACGATCGTATATGTTAGACTTCGGAGGGTCTTGGGAAGACCACTTTCACTTAGTGGAGTTCTCTTATAATAACAGCTACCAGGCGAGCATCCAGATGGCACCATTCGAGGCTTTGTACGGCAGAAAGTGCAGATCACCAATATGTTGGAGTGACGTTTGCGAGCGTCAGATACTAGGTCCAGAGTTAGGGAAGAAAACCGTTGAGAAGGTGAAGAAAATTCAGAATCATCTTCGTGCAGCTCAGGAGTGACAAAAGCATTAGGCTGATACACACAGACGACCTTTGGAGTTCAAGGAAGGAGAACACGTATTCTTGAGAATTTTACCTACTTGAGGTACTATTCGATTTGGGAGCAGAGGCAAGCTGAGCCCAAGGTACATTGGGCCATTTGATATTTTGGAGCGTATTGGTGAGGTGGCATATCGTGTTGTATTACCTCCATCTTTAAAGGGAGTACATGATGTATTCTATGTCTGATAGTTGAGAAGGTACATGACTGACCCAAGCCACGTAGTCGATCATTCTGAGATTGCAGTGGGCCCTAGCTTGAGATATGAAGAGCAGCCAGTTAGGATACTCAATATCAGTGAGAAGATATTGCGAGGTCAGACGATTAGACTGGTTCGAGTAGCTTGAAAACATCATTCCCCCAGTGAATCTACATGGGAAAGAGAGGATATCATACGCCAATGTTATCCTCACCTATTCGAAGATGCAGGTATAACCTAAGCATTTTATTTTAGTTACCATGTCTTAATTTCCTCTAGTAGTTAAATCTTTGATTGCGAGGATGTAATCCTCTTAAGGGGGGTAGATTGTAAATACCCGAATTTTTTCAAAAAATTAAAATAAATTTTTGGGAAATTTTTGAGTTTTTTTAACTAATTAAAATAAATATTCTTTTGAATTAAATATTTAAGTATTAAATTAAATATTAAAATATTATGAAAATAATATTTTTAGATGTAAAATAAAATATTAGACATAGTATAATTTTTTTGGAATTTATTGGACCCCATAACTATTTTTAAAGACCTAAAAATTAAGTTTCTAAATAAACCAAAATAAACCGGATTGAACCAACCGGTTTAACCCTGAACCGGATTAAGCTTGAACCGAACCGACCCATTATTTAAAACCAAAAAGTAGCGGGTCAGATCCATACCCGACCCGTACCCGCAACCCGTACCCGACCCGTACCCTATTGTGTCGGATCTGGACCCGCTTCTAAAACCCGACCCAAAATCTGACCCGACCCGAACCCATTACCTTTGCTACAGTAACCGGAGGGAAATGATTTTTTTGACCGGTTCCCCAGCGGCCGTTTCACCCCTCCGTCGTCGTTACTCCCCTCGCCGGCGGGTACGCCTCTGCCCCCGCGGCCGTTACGCCTCCCCGGCCAACGGCAGCTCCGCCTCTCCCGCTCCCCTCGCCTATAAGAACCCCCCAAACCCAGCCATCTCCCCGCAGCCACCACCACTACTGCCCATCGATCTACCACCACTGCCAGCAACCTTCGACGAACCCCTAGCTTCCCAGGCCACCTTTCCTCCGCACGATCCAGCCATCTCACCAGCAGCCACCACCGTAGCCCTCGACCCCGGCTACCCCCTTCACAAACCATCCACCACCGATCACCGCCCCTTTGACCATTCTCTGATCGCCATCCGAGCTCCGGCGACCGTTCAAAACTCCCTGCTGACCCTAGCAGCAGCCCTACCCTCCGCCGACGAGCGCAGCACCGCCTCCGACCAGCCGAGCTCCGCCGCGTCGTCCACGTACGCGAAGAATAGACGAATCTGATTCCATGTTTCGGTAAGTACTGTCCTCTCCTCGTCGCGCCAATTTTTAGACAGTCTATTGCAACCCATTTCCTGCGTGACCCTCTCGAACATCGTGCCATTAGCCAGGGGTATCGTGTCCTGTATCGGTCGCAAACTGCGACGCAAAATCAGGAAAATAAACCCCAAATTTCTGAAAATCAAAATTTGTCCCGAACTCTTCAGTTCATGACCGTTTTGCGACCAACCTGATAAATGTTTTTAAAATTGGTTTAAACAGTTATTTAGACCATATGACCAAGTTTTAAACCCTATTTTAAGTTTATTTTATTGAGATGTAGTTTGTAATATTTTTGAGGGTAAAAATGACCAAAAGCTTGGTCTTTATAAAATCCTAATTTTCTTGAAACTGGGTGCGCTCCGCTAAACGAGGTAACTTGATCATGTTCGAAATATACCAAAAGGTGCGTGCCGTCAATACGGACGTGTGGGATTTTGCAGAAGTTGATTTGGATGTACGTGCACACCGAAATTAACGTATATCCGTCGACAACATCCCATATCGGCTATATTCTGAAACTCGTTGTAACTTCATGTACGTTCGTCGTTTCAAAATAAAACTTGTGCCATCGAATTCGTAGTAATAAGCTGGTCCTGTGACCCAAGTTTGGTTCGATTCTGAGAACATTGACAAAATCTCGTATTGTGGGCCTCACGGCTCCACTTGACGGACAATTTTGTGAACGGCTCATCGAAATCTAGTTCTGGATATTTCTTTGGATTCGTATCGTCATTCTGGACTTGTAAACACTAATTTGACAAATTTGGAGAACATTGTCTCTGGCACATTTTTCGATGCGAAGTGAGCCACATGTGGACCCCGCTTTGATTAGAAACTGTCACTTTTTGTCCATGTGTCCAAATTGGACTTATAAACAGGCAATTCTAGCTATTTGATATTTTCTGAGCATGATGGTAATATTTATTTCAGCAACCGGAGGAATACTTGAAGATTTTGCTGTTTCAGAAACAACTTTTGGTATTCAAACCCCAGGCAAGTGTACCTTGCCATACTTGCAGTAAATTACTCATTATTATTTTCTTGATCTATTCTAAGTTATCATTATTCGACCTAGGACCGTATGACATTACTTAACATTCGAATAATATTCGGGTGTCAATACCGTACGCGGAGTTGTGTAACGTCACCTAGAGATGGATATCGAAACCCTATACATTCTCGTGCTTGCATCATCAAGTACGTCATACCACATGACACCTGACACTGTTCATGAGATTGAATCTTTCTGAGATATTCATGGTGATTCTGTATAGGCTACAGGATTTGTGACAGAGACTTTATATTCATAGCTATCATATGACTTTCTGCATTAGATATGATCTTGCGTGACATGGACTTGAGATATCGTGGACATGAGACGTGTAATTGCATTGGGTGGGGAGAGACACACAGGCTACAGGCTGATTATATATATATATATATTTATTATTGTGAGGCCGTAGACTCTTCCTCAGAGCTAGGAACATTACGTGATATTACTGCTATCGGCTTCCCGACACAGAGCTTGTAGTGGTCTCAGCCTGAGTACTAGTGATGCTCTCACTTGCATATCACATAGCTGGTTTCATAGTTTACCCTATTGATTTATTTATTATTGCACTGCATTTATTTGGCTTGAGTTATTCTTGTACCTTGTTATGTCCCCTGGGGACCTGGATCCGGATTACGTCCCCAGGTATAGCAGAGGAGTTCTACCCCGAGGTATACAGGGCAGGAGCAGAAGTAGGAGCAGGAGCAGACACTGGAGCTGAATCGATCTCCGAGGACGAGGTGATGGCCGAGGATTTCTCCTCAGTACCTGTTATCTATACTCAGTATTTGATATTATTAGACTCTTTCATTTATGGTCTGTTGAACCATTGTATCAGACTTATTATCGGGTTGTTCCCCGATATACTTTATTGAGACTTGATGTTGGTTATATTTTATTATGCTGATATTTATCTTCCATGGATGAGATTAGATTGTGACATGTTTAGTAGACCTTTACTATTGTTTTATAGCTTAAGTACACCTTGATGGGTCCATTAAATTGGGTTGCCCATTAGAGTGTGTTGCTGGCCATTGCCACGTGTCTAGTCCTTCGGTATTTTGAGACTGGGGTGTGACATAACTCAAGCCAAAATAATATAGTACAATAATAAATGAATCAATAGGTTAAACTATGTAACCAGATAAGTGATATGTAAATGAGAGCATCACTATACTCAGGCTGAGACCGCTACAAGCTCGGTGTCGGGGAGCCGGTAGCAGTAATATCACATAATGTGCCTAGCTCTGATGTAGAGTCTACGGCCTCACAATAATAAATATATATATAAAATTAGCCTGTAGCATGTGTGTCTCTCCCCACCCAATGTAATCACATGTCTCATGTCCATGATATGCAAGATTATGACCTCTAACTAATCCAGCGAGTCATAATGATAGCTAAGCATATGTAATATCTATGTCACAAATCATGTAACCTATACAGAATCAATATAAATATCTTAGGAAGATTCTGTCTCATGAACTGTGTCAAGTGTCCTATGGTATGACGTACTTGATAATGCAAGCACAAAAATATATAGGATCGCGATATCAATCTCCAGTGACGTTACACAGCTCCGCGTACGGCGTTGACACCAGAATATTATTCAGACGTTTAAGCAATGTCACACGGTCCTAGGTTGGATATATATCACAGAAATAGATCAAGAGAATAATATGAAATAAATTACTGCAAGTATGGCAAGGTACAATTGCTTGGGGTTTGATTTCCAACAGTTGCTCTGGTATCAGCAAAAACTTCAAGTACTCCTTTGGTTACTGAAATAAATACTACCATCATGTCAGAAGATATCAAATAGCTAGAATTGTCTGTCCATAAGTCTAATTTGGATACAGAGGAAAAATTGATCGTTTTCTGGTCAAAGTGGGGTACACATGTGGCCCACTTTGCACCAAAAAATATGCCAGAGATAAAGTTCTCCAAATTTGTCAAACTTAGGTTTACAGGTCCAAAATGACGATACGAACCCAACGAAATTTTTAGAACTGGATTCCGATGATCCGATCACAAAATTGCTCGTCAAGTGGAGCCGTGGGGCCCATGGTACGAGATTTTGTCAACGTTCTCAGAATCGAACCAAACTTGGGTCACAGGACCAGCGTATCGCTACGAGTTTGATGACGCAAGTTTTATTTCGAAACGATGAGCGTACACGAAGTTATAATGAGTTTTAGAACATGGCCGATATGAGATGTTATCGACGGATTCGCGTTGATTTCGACGTGTACGCACATCCAAATCAACTTTCGCGAAATTCCACAGGTTTGTATTGACGGTGCGCACCTTTCGATAAAATTCACACATGACCAAGTCGCCTCGTTTAGCGGGGCATACCCAGTTCCGGGAAAATTAGGATTTTAAATAACCAATATTTTGGTCATTTTTACCCGCAAATTAAATATAATCTACAACATCATAAATTAAACTAAAAAATAGGATTTAAAACGTGGTTAGGTGGTTTAAATAACTGTTTAGGTGGATCTTGAAAATATTTAGCAGGTTGGTTGCAAAACGATCGTGAACTGGGATATTCGGGCCAGATTTTGAATTTTCAAAAATTGGGATATATTTTTATATTTTTTCGTCGCGGGTTGTGACCGACACAGGACACGATACCCTGAACAAGTTGCACGGATTTCGAAAGGGTCACGCAGGGTATGCATCACAACAGACAGTTAGGAAAACAAGGCTGCGAGGAGAAAGAAAAACTCACCAGGACGAAGGTTCGGAAATAACTTTTTGGCGTTTACACGCTGTGGCACGACGAGGCTACGGCGGGGCCCGGTGATGCTGCTGCAGCTGTTATGCTCGCTGATCGATGGTAGGGTCACGAAGGAGCTGCTGTGCTTGGCAGTGGCGGTGGTGAGACGTCGGATAGAGCTCGGCGTCGGCAGTGGAGAGGCGGTGGCTCGGCTGGGTTGGGATGGTGACCGCGGTGACAATGGGGTTTGGTTGACGGGGGTTTTATAAGGGTGGGTGCGGCGGCCGTTGGCGGGGAGGCGAATCGGTCAGGGCGGCCAGTGGGGAGTCGAGCGGGTGGCAGTTTGGACTGTGGCGGCGGGTGAAACGGCAGCGGCGGAGATCGACGGGTGGCGACGGTTAGGGAAGGCGGGGAGTCGAATCTGAAGGGTTACTATAGCAATGGTTGGGTAATTGGGTTGGGTCAGTTTGACGGGTCCGAGTTTTGGGGTCCAGATCCAAATTCGACCCGCTAGAATTTGGGCCCGGTTCAGTATGGGTTCGGGTCAGTCCGGTTCGGTTTATTTAGGATTTAAACCGGTTCGGTTCAGGATGGTTTAATTAAAATATTATTTTTAGGTCTTAAAAATTAGTTCTGGGGTCCAATAAATTCCAAAAAATTACAGTATGCCTAATTATTTATTTTACACCCCAAAATTTTATTTTTATAATATTTTAATAAAATCACAAAAATTATTTAATACCATAAAATATTTATTTTAATTAGTTAAAAATTACTAAAAATTCCCAAAAATTTATTTTTAATATTCTGAAAAATCTGGGGGTTTATATATACTCTTGTGATGTACCTGATCAGCCTAGGACCGTGAGACGTTGCTTACCGTCCGAATAAGATTCGGTTGTCGACGTCGTACGCGGAGTCGTGCAACGTCACTTAGAGAGTGGATTCTACGATCCTAATTTTGCGTGCTTGCTTTACTAAGTACGCCTTACTATAGGACACTTAACACTATTCATGTAAAAAAATCTTTTTTGAGTTATTCATGGTGATTCTGTATAGGCTTACAGGATTTGTAACATGAGACTTGCATATATTGAGATATCATTATGACTTGTTATACTAGCTAGAGGTCATGATCTTGGTGTTATGGACATGAGACATCGTGGACATTAGGTTACATTGGATTGGGAGAGACACACAGGCTACAAGCTGATTATTTATATATATACTACTGGAGGTGCCTTAGACTCTGTCTCAGATCTTTGGCACATATACTGGAGTCGTGATACTACTTGCTGCTATGGGCTCTCCGACACAGAGCCTACAGTGGTCTTAGCCTGAATACTAGTGATGCTCTTATTTGTATTTCACTTAGCGGATTACATAGCTTGCCTTGAGGATCTGATTATATTTACTAGCTATATTTTATTTGGCTTGAGTGTTTATTGTACCTTGCTATATCTCCTGAGGTCCTGGATCCGGATTATGTCTCCAGGTTTAGACGAGAGCTATCCCAAGGTTTACTGGGTATGTGCTACTATTGGAGACAAACAGGTTGCAGAGGACGATGTTATTTCGAAGGACTTCTCTTGAGCACACAGTATTCTCCCCATTCATTATTTATGCTTAGTGTTCTTAGATATTTGATCTTGTAGTGACTTCTGGATATTGTAATTGGAGTTATTTTTCTTTCTATTTTGATGACGGGTTATTCTCCGTGATATTATTTATATTGCTTTGATTGGATAGATCATTTTATATTATTATGACTGGACTTGTCTTTTTGTAATTTTATTGCTTATTGTGGATGAGATTAGATATATAAACTATGACAGACATCGTAGACAATTTTATATGTATTACAGCTTCAGTGCACTCTAACAGATCCATTAAATTGGGTTTTCTTATTGGAATTGTGCTGCTGGCCATTGCCACGTGGCTAGTCCCTTGGTATTTTAAGACTGATGTGTGACATAATTTTTGTGGTGGCCTATGCAGATATTGCTTTGGTTTCAACTAAGGGACCGAGCAAGCCTGCAAAATAAGAATAAATTTATAGGACCTCATCCACATGTTGACACGTTCTTGACCTCTATATCAGACTCGAATAAATTCCTTAACTTGCATTGTCATGCCCCAGTTCCAAAGATAAGGAACTGAGTCAAGTGGCAATGGCCAGCAGCACACTTCGACGGGCATCCCAATCTAATGGGCCTGTCAGAGTGCACCTAAGCTGTAAAGTACAATGAATAACCCAACACATAACACAAACATAGTAAATCTAAATCTCATCCACAGGCAACATATATAAGAGCACATAGAGGTAATCACAAACTACTAATGTGCAGAAAAAAATGTCACGAGATAATGTATCATAGTACAAATACTAGAGTAGTCACTCGGGAACAAACCCGCTAGTATAAAATACTGGAATGAAAGTAAGCAATGAGATAACTTGGAACGGCATCAGATAGCTAGATAGTAATACCGTCCCAAGGATAAAGTTACTACCATAGATCAGGCGAAGTCCTCGGGGATGACCTCGTCCTCGGCAATGGGTCCTACTGCTGGATACGTACCCAGACCGTACTCCTCTGGGTAATCCTCCTCGCCTAAACCTGGAAGGGAACCAGGTCCTCAGAGGGATGTAACAAGGTACAAAAATATAGCATGCCAAGTATAACAGAAAGTACAAGTGCAACGACGGGGTAATCTAGCATAACCAACTAAGTGAGACACAGTTTGAAGACAATGTTCGACGCGTGGGTTGTCCAAAATAAAATCGTAGATCCGAACACAGAGACATACGGGGCGTACCGTAGCTCCGACCACAGAGTCACACGAGTGATACTACTACTTTGGATACAGGAACACTACATCAACATGACATACATATATAAAGAGCGTGCAGAGGAGCCCAAACATCTAGTAGATGTCTTCCCCTTCCCAAGCGGTCAATATTTGTGCGCTGAACCTGAACCTCTATCTAGCAGTCTATTCGCACAGAAGTAACTATCAATAAATGCGACTCTAAGGTCGTCCCAGTCTCCAGTCGTGATGTCAGTATCAGGATACAGAAAATCTGGCACGGTAATAGTGTATGAATGTGTCCTAGAGTTACGATATACTCAGGTACGTACATCGCGGTGTTACGAACATCTAGCATTCGATACGAGACGTTACGACGAATGTCTGCACCCGGTTGTAATCCAGACGCGAAGTAACGATCTTAATCAAACATGCACACAATGAATATAATAAAACAATAAATATATGATAACTGAAATACAGGGTGGCAAGGTACACTTGCCTGCGTCCGGCTACTGAAAATGGGGATCCGGTACAACGTCCAAGTCTGCAGGTCCCGTAGTACCTAGAGACGATACAAACTCAATCAATAAACTATCACGAGGCTGAAATAAGATGTGGCACATATCTAACATAGGCTACAATATCAGTTACAAGTCATAGGGACACGATGCTAGAGGGTTGACCAAGGTTGACTAATGGTACGCTACTCCAAATCCGATTAATCACCTATACAATATCATCAACAAATCCTCAATTCTTATATCTCATCCCGGTGTTCAGTAGTTCAAGCCAGGATCAAATCCTCAAATTTTACCCTGGTCTTCACAGACATTATCAAGCACGTTACACATATTATCCTCAAACAAAATAATTATCCTCGAGTAAATGATTATTAATAATTATTTAAACCCTCGGTTATAAACACCGTCAGTAGCTACTCCTCAAATATATTCATCATTAAACATTAGCTCTCAATATTAACCAATGATTTGATATCACAACAGTATTCTACGATAATTAAATCTGCACCTCAGTAATATTCCATATTTTTAGTATCGCAATATCATTTTCACAACCATTTAAACTTCTCATCCTCAATAAATAATACGCATAATTTAAATAAAATACCCTAAAATCTTAATGTATCCAAATAGCCTAAACTCAATATATTCAAATACCCTAAATATCCACTTTGCGTTTAACCACCACTTGTATATATTTTATAACATCCAACCATAAATATCCATGCTTTCCAAAACCATAAAACTCATGTCAACTTCTTAAACCCTAACTCAATGCATAATCATAACCCTAACTAAGTAAGTTACACATATAAACCATAAATAAAATATAAAGGTACACTACACAAGGAGAGGGGAGAGTTTACCTTGGCGGTGTGGTTGTCACTACCACATTCTGAAAATAGGGGTATTTTCGAATTTTTCAATATTTAATATTATGTCATTTACAATTAAATTAATTGCATGAATAATATATATATTTAAATTTAATAACTGTGTGATGTGTACTTTAATATATTGTATTATAGACAGTGTTCATTGTGTTTGTGATAGCAGACTAGACCTAGTAGCCAGTAGATGAGCACCTGTCAGAATTTATGGAATTTTGAGGTTAATTGTTTTATTTTAGAATTTATTTATTGGAGATTGTAATTAATTATTGTATTTTATTTAATATTTTGCGCTTTGCCTTTGCTTCGATAATTGGAGCACTATCCAGACTTTTATCTTCCAATAAATTTCACAATCTTGCTCTAGACATGTCCGCCTTCAATTCTGCTATTTTTGCAACACATAATTTTGCTCCTTGTGCATTGTTTCTGGCCGCACAAAAATCGTCGCGGACGTTATTTTTAATTTCCTATTTTTGTATCGTTGTGCGTTCCAATCGAAAATTGGAGGCCATCTTGACCTATTTTTCGTGCGGCCCAAATTAGGGTAATATTCTGTTCTAAGTCTTCTTCAATATTGGTATTGATGACTTGATCTGATTTTGACCCCAAGTACTCCTAATTAATTGTTGAACACAACTTGCATTTATTTCTATTTAATTTGAGGATACCATTTTATCTGATTTTAAAATCCCAAATTAATTCCAGTGCCCTTCAAATTCAGCCCATACCCATCTTACAGCACCCCCTGACCCTACAAAATGCCGGACCCCGAATCGCCCGCCCAATTTTCGTCATTTCATGTGTTTGTGCAATTTCCCGAATTTAAGGGGCTAAGTTGCAATTATTCAATTGTAGGTGTCATCACCCCATTGTCCAAGACCAAATGGAAAGGTTAATTAATTGTGGACCAAATTGCATTATTCCCCACATGAAATTCCTTCATGTTGAATCTGGACCACCCATTTAATTGGGTGCATCCTCACCCTTCATTTCAACAAACCCTCCCTATTTAATATCATGTCTACCTCAAACCCTAATCCCTAGGCACCCTAGAAAACCCCACCCTCACAAGCCTCCAAGCCCCCTCTCTCTCATACGTGGGATTTCTTTCCTCCTTCCTTTCTTTTTCTCTTTCCTTTCTTCTTCCTTCTTCTCCTTCTTCCTTCCTTCTTCTTCTTATTGTTTTTTTTTTCTTTCTTTGAATTTTGAATTCAAGGGGGGGGAAACCTCACCATCACCCTATACTGTAGCCCGGCCCCTGTACTCGGACCTCCGGCGGCCGGCGAGCGAATCCGGCCTCCAGCCTCCATCCCGCGGCCCCGTGCTCCTGGCGAACCCCGGCCGACCCTTCCTGTACTCCGGCGTCTGCGCAACCCCGGCGGCCCTGTGCACTCCGGCGCTCCACGACAGTGCCCCCTGATCCCCGCTGTACTCCGGCCCCGACCCCCTTCTGCTGCTGCCCGAGGTTCCTGTTCACCGTGGTCGACTGCCCGGCCAACCACGGCGGCCCCCTGAACTCCGGCAACCCCGTCTCCGTCTCCTCCTACCATCTAATCATCACCACCACCACCTTCAACTCATCCTCACCACCACCCCCATTCTCCCTCCATCTACTCCAACTCCACCACCTCCATCTCCCCGGCGGCTCCCCCTCCTCCCCGGCGGCCGTACTCCGGCAAGCCTCTTCAGTAAGTCTTCTTCCCTTTCTTTCTCTTTATATATGTATATATATATATATATATATATATATATATATATGTGTATATACATATGTATATACATGAGTTTATATATATATATATATATATGTATTTGTAGGTATTTTATATTTTGTATATGTATGGTTAATTTATGTATAGGTATATATGATTAATGTAAGTGCATGTATTTAATCTATTTGGTAAATATATATATATATGTATGTATATATTTATATACATACGTTTATACGTTTATGTATATAAATATTATTATCAATTAATGTTGTAAATACATAAATATGCATAGCAATTATTAATTCATATTTAAACCCCTAATGTATAGTATACATAATGTATGTATTAATAAATATGTATATGTATTAATGTATATTAATATGTATAGTATATTCTGAAATCTATTAGTAATGTATATATATAGTTAATGTAAAATTTGCATATATTTAATTTAGTATATGTAGGTATTAATGTATATGTATTTATATGTATTTAATTAATGTAAGTGTTATAAATATTATTTTGGTATAATTACCTGAATATAGTATAAATATTATTTTGGTATAATTACCTGAATATAGTATAAATATTATTTTGGTATAATTACCTGAATATAGTATAAATATTATTTTGGTATAAATATAATTTTGGTAAATATATATAGTATATATATAAAACAGTATTGATATATATGTAATAAAATACATATTTTGGTATAAATGTATACATATGCAATTACGTATTTTGGTATAATTGTATAAATGGGTAAATACGTATTTTTGGTAATTGATATTTATTTTGGTATGTTTAATAAAAAAACGTATTTTAGTTCATATGCATATGTATAAGTATATGTGTATATATTTAATATAATTTGGTAGATATATATATCTACGTATTCTAGTACATGTAAATTGGTATGTATGTATATCGGTATTTCAGTATATGTTGGTAATTGTAATTTAGTATATATATAATTAGTATATATATATATATTCTTTTGTATATATATATATATAACTTTGGTAGTTGTACATATAAATGTATATGTGTTATGAATATTTTTCCTATATATATAGATAATACATCTTCTGTTAGGAGTATACACCTATACATATTTTGTATAGAATTTGGTATAACCCTACATTTATGTATTATATTATTAATAATACTACGTTTAATTAGTGAATATACTAGATGACCCTAGTTGACTAGTGCCCTGTCTGACATGGCCCTGAGGCCAGTGTTTATAGACTGTGTGTTAGTGTAGCATCTGATGCAAATGTGGTTTTGCTTGTAATGTGTTTATAGGACTGTTGGTTTTACCCAGGGGATACTCTGGAACAGGACATCCATAAATACCAGCTAAGGACCAAGGCAAGTACATTCTCTGATAATTTCCAATTCTTGATAAATTCTATAAGTTCAAAAATCATGAAATGTTACATCTGAATCTTTGTCACTGTGCTACACGGACTAGTATAGCTTGGATTTACAGTCATGAGATGTTACCATTATTATCGTATTGACATTGTACACGACATGTATATTTAGACACTGTACATGATAGACTTGACTTGCTCGTGTATCGTGACGTGTCATGGTTGGATCCACAGTACTAGTTAGGGGCGGGGAAGTAGTTAGTAAGAAATGTGATCATAACCTCTCATTGTAATATATAAATTGTAAGTGTTGATCATGCTCTTCACCCATGATTAGCCAGGCCCTGTAGCTACTGTACATGTTCCCAAGCCGATCACATTTTGAAACTACTATTTCAAACACTTAGAATAGATTACAGTTCCCTATTTTTAATCATATACTACATCACCCGTATATGATACTGTTCCTTGTTCTTTTATTTCCATACATGCACTGACTATGTCATATTGCCTGTCTCTCTTAAAAATTGCCATTTCATTTATTTCACTGTCTTCTCAGTAGCTAGCATGACATGTTTTATTGTATTATAGACATTATCAATTAATGGAACTGTTATTTGAGATTGTGCTTTGCTCCTTCCTGACTGGAAACATTTTTCCAGACTATGCCTTAGAGGACCGCTGTCCGACACTTTATGGACTATGGTGAGTAGCTGCAGACTTGGTAGTTAGCTGTGATTCTGGAAAGTCTAGTCGGAGTTATTATTTCTTGTTAGTTCTTTTAGTAGACCTTTTGGTACCGGATTTGTCTCCGGCATTTTGATGATTTTTTGGATATTGTTAAGTTATTCTTGTGGACTTGTGTTGTGTTTAATTTTAGTTTTTTATTCGAAATCTTATCGTGCTGTTAGTCTGTGATTGAGTATATGTTCATTTATTTGTGTCATCCGTGCCTCCTAATGGAGATTGGATATTTGCGTGACATTAGTTAGATAGTATCAATACCTAGACAGCGTTCTACCGCCGATGCTGCGGCGTAGGCTGGACGTACCCACGCACTCGTGCCCCTAAACCGGGTGCGGGTCGTGACACGTTTTTAGTGGTGGCCCATGCAGGTCAGACTTCGCGAGTTGTGCGATGTCGTAGTAGTGTGACATCCTTGTTATACTACTGCGTGCCTGCTATAGAATCTAGGACATAGGATACTAGGACGAGAGCGAATACTCAATCACAATTTCTTGAGAGATTCCTGGGATGACCCCTGAGAATCTTGTTAAAACTTCCAATTTAAATCCATTCCCTTGTTCTGTCCATTCTCACTTATTGATATTGAATTTGATTGTTGTTGATTGTTTGCTGTTAATTAAGGTATTAAATTAGGATTTTTGCTTCATTATAGAGTTGATTTCATATTAAGAGGAAGTTATAGACTGATTTATGATATTATTTGATGATGGCCGTCAATGAGGACAGTGAAAATGATTAAACATTAAGCTAGTGGACTACAGAAGGTGAATTTAAATTTTAATGGAAAATTGAAAATGAATTTCAAATTTTTGAATTTTGAGAAGATTGAGATTGTTATTAAAATATTATTGTGAAGATTTCAATGAATTGCAAAATTTTAAAATTTGAGGAATTGAAATATGGTTATTAAAACTTTATTTTGAGGAATTCAGATTCAATTTGATGAACCTAGACAAGTCTGTAAGGATCTTTTAGGTGATTAAGTTTTTATTTCAGTATTTAAATAATTAACCTTGAGGAAAGTGTATGCAATCTACTTTAAATTTTATTCGAGGAGTTATTTTTGAGGAAATTTTTGAGGATAAGATCTTATAGTGAGAGAGATATATTAGTATATAAACAGATGAGATGCATGTGTATAAGGATCGGTTGGCTGGAGTATGATTGAGAATTCACTGCAAACTGACTTGAGTGATCATCAGGGGTTGTATTAGAAATGGCAGTAGTTAGTATGGTGTGTTGCAGCTGTTATGCACTTGAGTGATAGGGATAACTAGTATTAGCGATTGCAGTAGGTAAGGAAGCTAGCAGTGAGTATGTTGTGATAGAACTGTGATACCTAGGAGATAGAAGTATCAGACCTTGGATGCATCTTGACCTGTGCAATCACAACTAGGATTTATTTCCAATCTATCTATCTATCTATCTATCTTGAATGTTGCTTCTTTAGATCTGTACTGTCCTTCCTTGATGATATCGCATTTTACCCTAATTGATTCTTTGGGATCTGTCTTCAGGATGTCGCCGCAGACAAGGTCTATGAGAGCGGGAACATCAGCTTTAGAGGGGTCTGCCACCTCTCCACCTGATGGACAGACATCCGTAGTTCCTCCTACATCTCCGATGCACGTAGGTGATCCTCCTCCTCCACCTGTTAAGAGGATAGCCGCAGCTGTGACGGACAACCTTCCTCCTCCACCGACTCCGATTCCAGGAGGTTTGCCCATTGACGGAACGCAGATGTTTACCTTGATCCAAGGCATGGTAGATGCCCAGAGAGTAACGGCAGACGCTCAGCGAGTTCAAGCTGAGGCTCAGAAGGTGCAAGCAGAAGCGTACCAGGCACAAACCGAGCTGATGAAAGAAAACATGGAGAATGCTCATCAAGTGACTCTCCAAGCTTTGGAGAAAGTAGCACAGTACCAACAGTTTCCTGGCCAGCAACAGCAGAGATCAGGCACTATAGTGGATTTCAAAAGAATGATGCCTCGAGAATTTAAAGGCACCGAAGGAATACTCTACGCTGACGACTGGCTAGAAGATATAGAGAGAAGCCTGCGATTGACCCAGATTCCGGAGAGCTTGAAGATAGAAGCCGCTGGCAGTCAGATGTTCGATATCGCACTCACGTGGTATCGCACTGAGCCGAGAATTACAGCGCCAGGACTTACTTGGGAGACCTTCAAGGAACTCTTCAAGGAGAAGTTCTTTCCCGACGTGGCATTGGGAACCTTGGAAAGTCAATTTCATGACTTAGTTCAAGGAAACATGTCGGTCGACGAGTACGCTGCAGAATTCTGTAGATTGAGCCGTTTTGCATCGTCTATGATTCGAGACCCAGGAGATCGAGCCCGGAAATTTAGAAAGGGGCTGACGAGAGAGATTAAGTCGCGCACTTCTGGTCGTCGTACTGCTACCTTCGAGGCTATCTTGATGGATGCTCAAATTGCAGAAGAGGACCTGGATCTCAGACCTAAGAGGAGTCACAATACTTTTGGAGATACGAATGATAGCGCAAGACCGGCCAAGCATCCCCGTATTCAGCACCAACAGGAGTACCAAGTACCATTTCATATTCAGCAACAACCATGGACATTTCAGCATCCACCGCAGTACCTAGCACCAGTTCCTATCCAGCGACAGCCCTGGGCATTTCAGTATCAACAGCAGTACCCGGCACCAGTTCCTGTACAGCAGGATCAACGAACTTGTCACTTCTGTAAGAAGCCAGGTCACCTTTGGGAGAGCTGTAGAACGAGGCTAGGACTTTGTTTGCACTGTGGCGCTGCGGGACATCGAGTAAAGGATTGCCTTCGAGTCCCTCATCTTCTCAGCCATCACGCAGTTTCAGACTACAGAGATCCAGTTAGGCTACCTGTGGAACCGTACATTGCTCAGCACCTGCAAAGGGAACCACCCCAGCAGGACGGGCATTTGCGATGACGGTCGAGGAGACCGATACTGCAGGTAATGTGTTAGCAATTTCTGTTCTTTCCTTCTTTCTGTTCCTATCTATTTGATTGATTGATTGCTTAGTACCGTAGCTTGTATGCATGATTCTTGTTATAATATAGTTAGTAGTACCCCTGATACATGGACTGCAACACCGTAACAAATGAGACCATAACCATGTATGTTCCCCCTAGATTGTATGTGGTATGACTAT
Source organism: Iris macrosiphon (assembly GCA_036927795.1). Classification (NCBI taxonomy): domain Eukaryota; kingdom Viridiplantae; phylum Streptophyta; class Magnoliopsida; order Asparagales; family Iridaceae; genus Iris; species Iris macrosiphon. Next base: position 15,195,059 of record JAYESA010000002.1, read on the forward strand.
AGGTAGAATTTTCTTAGACCATGATTATTGGTGTTGACTGTAGTGAAGATTCATGAAGGAGTTATGACTTGACAAGAGGAACAAGATGATTAAAATTTGAGGATAATTATTGATTTAAATAAATGGTTAAGAAATTAACATGGCATAATTGGTGGGTTAATTAATTCCAAGAAAGATTATGACATGTTTAAGTTGGTTATTAATTTGGAAATTTGGAGATTTATCAATGCATTTATTTAATTGCAAGTTATGAATTTAGAACTTCATATTTGAATGTGACATTTGAAGAATCCTTAAATATCATATTGTTGAGTACTTTTGAGGAGTGGATATTAAATTCCGGACATTGGATTATTAACTCAAAACTTTCAAGGAAATTTTGATGGACTTTACTTGAAGATTTTCAGGTTATACCATAATTTTAGAATTTTGAAATTGCGAAAGGACATTGTGGATTATTAAAAGATTTCATGATAAAATTTAAATTGATGGAATAATAATGTGTATGGTTTAACACTAGTACGAGGATTTTAAATTTCGAGGACGAAATTCTTTTAAGGTGGGTAGACTTGTCACTACCACATTCTGAAAATAGGGGTATTTTCGAATTTTTCAATATTTAATATTATGTCATTTACAATTAAATTAATTGCATGAATAATATATATATTTAAATTTAATAACTGTGTGATGTGTACTTTAATATATTGTATTATAGACAGTGTTCATTGTGTTTGTGATAGCAGACTAGACCTAGTAGCCAGTAGATGAGCACCTGTCAGAATTTATGGAATTTTGAGGTTAATTGTTTTATTTTAGAATTTATTTATTGGAGATTGTAATTAATTATTGTATTTTATTTAATATTTTGCGCTTTGCCTTTGCTTCGATAATTGGAGCACTATCCAGACTTTTATCTTCCAATAAATTTCACAATCTTGCTCTAGACATGTCCGCCTTCAATTCTGCTATTTTTGCAACACATAATTTTGCTCCTTGTGCATTGTTTCTGGCCGCACAAAAATCGTCGCGGACGTTATTTTTAATTTCCTATTTTTGTATCGTTGTGCGTTCCAATCGAAAATTGGAGGCCATCTTGACCTATTTTTCGTGCGGCCCAAATTAGGGTAATATTCTGTTCTAAGTCTTCTTCAATATTGGTATTGATGACTTGATCTGATTTTGACCCCAAGTACTCCTAATTAATTGTTGAACACAACTTGCATTTATTTCTATTTAATTTGAGGATACCATTTTATCTGATTTTAAAATCCCAAATTAATTCCAGTGCCCTTCAAATTCAGCCCATACCCATCTTACAGCACCCCCTGACCCTACAAAATGCCGGACCCCGAATCGCCCGCCCAATTTTCGTCATTTCATGTGTTTGTGCAATTTCCCGAATTTAAGGGGCTAAGTTGCAATTATTCAATTGTAGGTGTCATCACCCCATTGTCCAAGACCAAATGGAAAGGTTAATTAATTGTGGACCAAATTGCATTATTCCCCACATGAAATTCCTTCATGTTGAATCTGGACCACCCATTTAATTGGGTGCATCCCTCACCCTTCATTTCAACAAACCCTCCCTATTTAATATCATGTCTACCTCAAACCCTAATCCCTAGGCACCCTAGAAAACCCCACCCTCACAAGCCTCCAAGCCCCCTCTCTCTCATACGTGGGATTTCTTTCCTCCTTCCTTTCTTTTTCTCTTTCCTTTCTTCTTCCTTCTTCTCCTTCTTCCTTCCTTCTTCTTCTTATTGTTTTTTTTTTCTTTCTTTGAATTTTGAATTCAAGGGGGGGGAAACCTCACCATCACCCTATACTGTAGCCCGGCCCCTGTACTCGGACCTCCGGCGGCCGGCGAGCGAATCCGGCCTCCAGCCTCCATCCCGCGGCCCCGTGCTCCTGGCGAACCCCGGCCGACCCTTCCTGTACTCCGGCGTCTGCGCAACCCCGGCGGCCCTGTGCACTCCGGCGCTCCACGACAGTGCCCCCTGATCCCCGCTGTACTCCGGCCCCGACCCCCTTCTGCTGCTGCCCGAGGTTCCTGTTCACCGTGGTCGACTGCCCGGCCAACCACGGCGGCCCCCTGAACTCCGGCAACCCCGTCTCCGTCTCCTCCTACCATCTAATCATCACCACCACCACCTTCAACTCATCCTCACCACCACCCCCATTCTCCCTCCATCTACTCCAACTCCACCACCTCCATCTCCCCGGCGGCTCCCCCTCCTCCCCGGCGGCCGTACTCCGGCAAGCCTCTTCAGTAAGTCTTCTTCCCTTTCTTTCTCTTTATATATGTATATATATATATATATATATATATATGTGTATATACATATGTATATACATGAGTTTATATATATATATATATATATATGTATTTGTAGGTATTTTATATTTTGTATATGTATGGTTAATTTATGTATAGGTATATATGATTAATGTAAGTGCATGTATTTAATCTATTTGGTAAATATATATATATATGTATGTATATATTTATATACATACGTTTATACGTTTATGTATATAAATATTATTATCAATTAATGTTGTAAATACATAAATATGCATAGCAATTATTAATTCATATTTAAACCCCTAATGTATAGTATACATAATGTATGTATTAATAAATATGTATATGTATTAATGTATATTAATATGTATAGTATATTCTGAAATCTATTAGTAATGTATATATATAGTTAATGTAAAATTTGCATATATTTAATTTAGTATATGTAGGTATTAATGTATATGTATTTATATGTATTTAATTAATGTAAGTGTTATAAATATTATTTTGGTATAATTACCTGAATATAGTATAAATATTATTTTGGTATAATTACCTGAATATAGTATAAATATTATTTTGGTATAATTACCTGAATATAGTATAAATATTATTTTGGTATAAATATAATTTTGGTAAATATATATAGTATATATATAAAACAGTATTGATATATATGTAATAAAATACATATTTTGGTATAAATGTATACATATGCAATTACGTATTTTGGTATAATTGTATAAATGGGTAAATACGTATTTTTGGTAATTGATATTTATTTTGGTATGTTTAATAAAAAAACGTATTTTAGTTCATATGCATATGTATAAGTATATGTGTATATATTTAATATAATTTGGTAGATATATATATCTACGTATTCTAGTACATGTAAATTGGTATGTATGTATATCGGTATTTCAGTATATGTTGGTAATTGTAATTTAGTATATATATAATTAGTATATATATATATATTCTTTTGTATATATATATATATAACTTTGGTAGTTGTACATATAAATGTATATGTGTTATGAATATTTTTCCTATATATATAGATAATACATCTTCTGTTAGGAGTATACACCTATACATATTTTGTATAGAATTTGGTATAACCCTACATTTATGTATTATATTATTAATAATACTACGTTTAATTAGTGAATATACTAGATGACCCTAGTTGACTAGTGCCCTGTCTGACATGGCCCTGAGGCCAGTGTTTATAGACTGTGTGTTAGTGTAGCATCTGATGCAAATGTGGTTTTGCTTGTAATGTGTTTATAGGACTGTTGGTTTTACCCAGGGGATACTCTGGAACAGGACATCCATAAATACCAGCTAAGGACCAAGGCAAGTACATTCTCTGATAATTTCCAATTCTTGATAAATTCTATAAGTTCAAAAATCATGAAATGTTACATCTGAATCTTTGTCACTGTGCTACACGGACTAGTATAGCTTGGATTTACAGTCATGAGATGTTACCATTATTATCGTATTGACATTGTACACGACATGTATATTTAGACACTGTACATGATAGACTTGACTTGCTCGTGTATCGTGACGTGTCATGGTTGGATCCACAGTACTAGTTAGGGGCGGGGAAGTAGTTAGTAAGAAATGTGATCATAACCTCTCATTGTAATATATAAATTGTAAGTGTTGATCATGCTCTTCACCCATGATTAGCCAGGCCCTGTAGCTACTGTACATGTTCCCAAGCCGATCACATTTTGAAACTACTATTTCAAACACTTAGAATAGATTACAGTTCCCTATTTTTAATCATATACTACATCACCCGTATATGATACTGTTCCTTGTTCTTTTATTTCCATACATGCACTGACTATGTCATATTGCCTGTCTCTCTTAAAAATTGCCATTTCATTTATTTCACTGTCTTCTCAGTAGCTAGCATGACATGTTTTATTGTATTATAGACATTATCAATTAATGGAACTGTTATTTGAGATTGTGCTTTGCTCCTTCCTGACTGGAAACATTTTTCCAGACTATGCCTTAGAGGACCGCTGTCCGACACTTTATGGACTATGGTGAGTAGCTGCAGACTTGGTAGTTAGCTGTGATTCTGGAAAGTCTAGTCGGAGTTATTATTTCTTGTTAGTTCTTTTAGTAGACCTTTTGGTACCGGATTTGTCTCCGGCATTTTGATGATTTTTTGGATATTGTTAAGTTATTCTTGTGGACTTGTGTTGTGTTTAATTTTAGTTTTTTATTCGAAATCTTATCGTGCTGTTAGTCTGTGATTGAGTATATGTTCATTTATTTGTGTCATCCGTGCCTCCTAATGGAGATTGGATATTTGCGTGACATTAGTTAGATAGTATCAATACCTAGACAGCGTTCTACCGCCGATGCTGCGGCGTAGGCTGGACGTACCCACGCACTCGTGCCCCTAAATCGGGTGCGGGTCGTGACAGTGGTGGCCGTCTCTGGCCGGAGTTGGCTGAGGTGGTAGAGTCGAGGTGGTAAGGGTGTTGTAGTATTATACAGAGGTCAGGAAGGAGCTCGGCCAGAGTGGAAGAAGCTGGCCGGGGGGGTGAAGCTCGGCCGTGGAGATGTAGGGAAGTGGGTGGAGAAGGTGATCGGTGACAGCGGGATGGAGGAGGTGCTCGGTGACAGCGGGAAGGAGGAAGTGCTGGTTCGGCCGAGTGAGGTGGTCGACTAGCCGGAGATGGTGTTGATAAAGACAATAGTGGTGGTAGAAAGTTCTGTGGAGGTGGGGGTAATGGCGGATGGCGGTGTGTGGTGGTGGCGTTGGTGTGTGTTGGTGGCATTGGTGTGTGGTGGTGGTGGTAGCAGCCGATGGCCGGAGGGGGAAGCTCGGTCGGGGTACAGTAAAGTGGGCAGCAGGGACGGTGGTGGAGTGGTATAGCTCGTGGCAGCAGCCGGTTGCCGTAGGGGGAGGCTCGGCTAAGGGTGGTGGGGAAGAAGCTGGCCGGAGCCGGGGAGGCCGGCTGGGTAGTGGTGCTTATCAAGGAAGAAGAAGAAGGAAGGAAGAAGGAGAAAAAGAAAGGAAGAAGAAAAGAAGGGTTCGGATAAAATTTTGAGGAGGGAGGAGAGAGAGAGGGGGTGGGGTTTCCCATGTTTGGGGATTAGGGCCTGCTTGGGAAAGAGTGTAGGAAGAGACATTATATAGGGAAAGGTATTGTGAGTGTGTGGTGGGGATGCTCCAATTTCAAATGAGTGGCCAGGATTTTTTATAAAGAATTTTCATTCATGGGAGGGGGTGTTAACTAGTCAAAGAATGGAGGACTTCTCCATTTGGCTTGAACCAATGGGGTATTGCCACCTAGTGCAACTTTTGCAACTAAGCCCCTTAATTTTGGGAATTAGCACAAACACATAAAATGATGGAAAATTTGTAGGAGAATTGGTGTTTGGTGTTTTGTAGGGTAAGAGGGTATTGTGTGTTTTGTATGGGCTTAATTAAAGGGGGTATTGGAATTAAATTGGGATTAAAATAGGATTAGTCAAAGTTGGTATCCCCAATTTAATTAGAATAAAAATATCATGTGCTCTTAAATTAAATGAGGGCACCTGGGGTCTCAATTTGGAGTGACACAAAGGTCAAGAATGGTGTAGGCTTAGTGTCAGTCTTGGACCCTTTTATTGGTCCGGCTCAATGGGTTGAGTTGGTGTCTCAAAATTTGATGGCAACGACACAGGTGTGCGACACATGATTAAATATGGATTTCGGTTACGGAAAGTTGTGAAATTAAATTAAAGCACAAGAAATTATGATTTTGAGTGACGGGAAAGTCCAGTGCCTAAATTGGCGTATGAAGTCAAGAGTACAACAATCTGTTAGAAATTATGGGTTATTATTGGGCTCCGAATATTGCAACAACGGTAGGGTGCACCAAGGGTTTTATTAAAGACTCAGACATTTGTATCATTAATTATAAACCTCAAACATCTGCTGCTAAACCAAAATTTTCTAACCCATAAATAGAATATCTATAGAAATAAATGAGAGAGTTTACATTCTTCCCAACTTAGAAAAATTGTGTCCCATAAATTAAAAGTAAAGCACGATAATAGCTATGAGAGTTTAAAAGCAAACTGTTAATCAAATGCGGTACGTAAATTCGTACCTTGGTCCTCAAATAAATATGGGAAACGTTATCGAATGGAATCCTTACTCTCCCAGGTAGACTCGTCTGGCGAATGATGCTTCCATGCAACTCTGACCAGTAGAATAGGCTGACCTCTCAAAGTCTTCTCACTGTGATCGAGTATCTCCACTGGTTGCTCTACGTAAGATAAACTGGGCCCGACTATAATCTCTGAATGATCAAGCACGTGGCTAGGGTCTACCACGTATCTCCTCAACTACGATACGAGAAATACGTCATGCACTCTTTCTAAGGATGGAGGCAATGCAAGACGATAAGCCACTTCGCCAACTCGTTTCAAGATGTCAAAAGGTCCAATGTACCTCGAACTCAGCTTACCTCTGCCTCTGAATCTGATGGTACCACGAGTAGGCAATATATTCAAAAATACTTGGTCACCTTCCTTTAACTCCAAAGGTCTGTGGTGTGCATCTGTCCAATGTTTTTGTCTGTCCTGTGCTGCTCGCAGGTGGCTCTGAATCTGCTTGAATTTCTCCACCGTTTGTGTCACCAACTCTGGACCAAGTATCTGACGCTCTCCCACGTCACTCCAACATACCGGTGACCTACACTTCCTGCCAAATAGTGCCTCATAAGATATCATCTGTATGCTAGCCTGGTAGCTGTTATTGTAGGAGAACTCTACCAAGTGTAAATGGTCCTCCCAAGATCCTCCAAAGTCGATCATGCATGCTCTTAATATATCCTCTAGTATCTGTATCGTACGCTCTGACTGGCCATCAGTCTGTGGATGATATGCAGTGCTGAACTTGAGATAAGTTCCTAGACTCTCCTGCATACTCTACTAAAAATATGTCATGAACCTGGAGTTACGATCTAATACAATGCTGACAGGCACTCCATATAGTCGTAATATCTGCCTCATATACATGTCAGCTAGTATCTCCGTGGACTGCCCAACTCTGAAGGGCAAAAAATGTGCAGACTTGGTGAGTCTGTCTACGACAACCCAAACTGCATCCTTCCCACTAAGGCTCTGCGGGAATCCTGTGACGAAGTCCATGGTAATGTGTTCCCACTTCCACTCGAGAATGGGAAGCAGCTGCAATAGTCCTGTAGTCCTATGATATTCAGTCTTGACTTGCTGATAAACCAAATATCTCGCCACGAATCTTGCAATCTCTTTCTTTATCCTATTCCACCAGTAATGTTGACTCAAATCTCGATACATCTTCGTACCCCCGGGATGAATAAAATAAATCGAGCTATGAGCCTCGGTCATCAACTCCTGGCGTAGCTCGCCACTCGGAACGTATAGGCGATCTCCATACCTTAACGTTCCGTCTTCATGAATCCTGAGTCACGTCTGTATGCCAGCCTCTGTCCTCTCTCGCAGTCGTCAAAATCTTATATCTGTAGGCAGGGTTGCCTTGATCCTCTCAATCAATGTAGACTGAACCTCGAGACTGGCCATCTGTCCATCCATGCCTGGTAATACAATCTCTATCCCAAGCTCATGAAGATCTTTTAGAAATTGTCGCTGAGTTGTCAAAAAGTAGGCCAGGGGCTTCCTGCTTAAGGAATCTGATACTACATTCGCCTTGCTAGGGTGGTACTGCAACTCTATATCATAATCTGTCATCAACTCTTGTAAAACCCCTATTTCTAAAAACCGTATTTATTATTTTTTTATTAATTAATAATTTAATTATAGTAATTATGTGCTAATTAGGAGAAATAGATTTTTAATAATTTTTATTTTAGGTGTTGGTGCACTTAAAAGATTTATGGGACCATTAGAAATTTTTCAGAATTTATTTCATGTAGGAGACCCCTTGAGCAGTTGCTAGCTTAATAGTGTGCATTAATATAATTTAGAATTTTTCTATGAGTATATATATATATATATATATATATATATATATATATATATATATATATATATATATATATATATATATATATATATGCATGTATATATTTAAATAGAAAATGAAAAGATTAAGAAAAGAAAAGAAAAGAAAAGAATATAAACTAATAAAAAACTATTAATAACTATACTTAAACTATTACTACTCATAACTACCCATTCCCTTTTGCTACTAAACTCTCCTGTGCATGTGTGAGCCGCCCCTTGCTACTAACACAGCTTTGTGAGCCAACCCATTCACAGCAAAGTCAAGACCGGACCCCCCACCCCCCCCCCCCCCCCCGCGAGCAAACCCAACCCCCTTTCTCTCCCTTTCATATATATATATATATATATATATATATATATATATATATATATATATATAAACCCTAAACCTAATTATCCAGACTCTCCCTCTTCCCATCTAGACCTAGAGAGCGCCGCCACCTCAGCCAGAGAACCCCGCCAGGCCGTCCAAACTAATCCCGACGACCGCGACCCCGCGCACTGCAGATTCCCACAATGAGGTACCTGTGTTCCGAAGTTATTTTCCGTCGACTCGCTCAACCAAACGCCACCCCATATTCACCGGTATGCTCACTCCTTAACCCTCTTCCATATATGTATATTAGTAGACCTCGAACAACGCGTAACCATAGGCAAAAATAGCACCAAAGTTAGCAAAAACAGACCGAATTCTGGGAACGCAAAAAACTGCGGTGACCACCCATGTTTCGGAGTTCGTATCTCCCACCACAGAGATCCGAATTCGATGATTCTTTTTGGTATGCGTAGATCACTTAACCTAGTTTAATTTCTGTTAAATAACCCTAGATTATTAACTGCTATAGATAGAATTAAATTCGTTGGAAAATTTCACGAACCCACTTTTCCCAGATTTCCAAAAGTTGTGAAACGGAGCGCACTCCGCCAAACGGGACTGCCCCACCTTGTACCAAGTGTACCGAATGGTGTGCGCAGCATAACCGGACACGTAAAAATTTACAAAAATTGATTCGAACGCGTGGGTGCGCCGAAATCAGTCCGTATCCACGGACACATCCCGTGTCGCAACTTTTACGAAAGTTGTGCGCATTTTGTGCATGCACGACAATTATAACGAAACTTGCACCACTGGACTCATGGTAATATGCTGATCCTGTGACCTAATTTTTACGCAATTCTGAGACAGTTGACCAAGTCGCCAATTGGCGGGCCCCACGGTTGACTTTTAGGGCGAAATTGTGTTAGGCCCATCGGAATCCACATTTGGACATACTGTTGGGTTTGTATTGATATTTAGAGTTTGTTTGACTTATAATTTGTCCTATTTAGAGACTGTTACCCTTCGCACATTTTTTGGTACAAAGTGGGCCACACGTGGACCCACTTTTACCCGAAATTATTATTTTGCCCCTGTGTCCAAATTGGACGAAAGAGAAGTACTTTTTAGCTATTTTGCTTATTCTGGGAACATTGGTGATGTTTATTTCAGCATCTGGGAACGTTCATTCTGAGGTCGTAGCTTCTGACTCTTGGTGTTGACATCGGGACCTTACATTCTGCAGCTTTCTTGCCAGGCAAGATACCTTGCCAAATTGCTTACAGTATTTTGCATGCTTAGTATATTTTTTATATTTATTGCATTTCTGTTTATTTATTGCATGTGTAGTTCCTTTCAGTCATTACTATATATTAGATATGTTGACACACACTTGACACTTAGTATCATAGAGGACAATCATTAGGCATATGGGCTTTTAACCACTCTGGTAAACCGTAGTATATAGTTTGTACTACAGGCGTGTGTCGCGCTGGTCGCTACCCCCGAGGTATGTCGAATTCTGTAGAGTCGCGCTGGTCGCTACCCCAGAGGTATGTCGATTTCTGATGTCCATTGACGGATGTGTGGGTTGTGAGGCTTAGATCGAGTAGCCTACCCTTGCCCATACGTCAAAAAGTTGTCCTCATTGCATTCATATAGATTGTCTTGTACAGCGTACTTATTTATTTTCAAATATTATGCATGTTCACTGTATTCAAATTGGCTTGCTTCTATGTATCTTGTTATGTCCCTCTGAGGACCTGGTCCCTTGCCAGGTATAGACAACCAGGAGTATCCGCAGGAGTACGGGCCTGGACCTGACGCATTATTTTCTGCCGAGGAGGTCTTACCTTCTGAGCATCGTTGATTATCTAGTGATGGATTCTTTTAGCTGATACACTTCTGTCTTCACATTATTTTATATTGGAGATTTTATACTCCTCTCTCATTTTAGTTTTGGGATATAGTCTTTGGTAGTGGATTTGTCTCCACCCGACTATTATTTTGGATATTTCAGACTCCTTATTCTAGTTTAGTATTTCTTTTCTATGACTTGTTGTGTGGATGAGATTAGCATATCTGTGACTTGTGACATTATATATACCACATGTGAGTTTATATTCATTCTACAGCGTACGTGTGTATTATGGTATCCATATATTGGAGTTGCCATATACATACGGCTGGCATGCTTACGTGTTCCTAGTCCTACGTATTTTGGGACTGGGGCGTAACATGTTTTTGTGGTGGCCCATACAGGTCGAGTTAGCCGTTTCGGTTATGTAACTGTACCGAGCGGGCCTGTACCTAGGATTAGAATTTTAGATCTCATCCACACTTGACTATAACTTACCTTCCTTCCAACATGTCCTACTTAAGTTCTTGCATCCTGCTTGATTCATGTACTCTTCTTAATCCTTCGTCCATCTCTTGTAGAGAGATAAATTTGCATAATGGGCATGCCGCCACCGGGGACAACACGTCTCCAGGGGACGACAACCAATCACCAGGAATGACTTCAATGACTCCTCTTCTTCCCGGACCGGATGGACTGACTAGCAATCCAATTTTATCAACCCCTTCTACGATACCTAATGGGACCTTTCCAGCTCCACTAGCACCGCAGGATGGCCAGACACAGCTGTTCCAATTCTTCCAGATGATAATACAGGAACCTAGGCAACAGGCAGCAGAGCTGTCACGCCCCAGTCCCAAAAATATACGGAACTAGGCCACGTGGCATTGGCCAGCTGACACGTCACTAAGGGATTACCCAATTTAATGGACCCAAAGTGATGTGCTACGCTGTCCTAAAATACTACAAGTCTAAATACAGGTAAATCTATCTCATCCACAGGAATATCATAAAATATGGGAAATAGTGCTGAATATATATAAAGCTAAGTCTGAAATATCATAATACAAATCAGATAATATCTTGTGGGAACAAACCCACTACAAAAGATAAGCAAAAGTGAAATAAGATAACTAGTGCATCGTCCTCGAAATATGTAGCTCCAACTCCAGGTGTACTCAGGCAGACTCTGATGGCATCTCCTCTAACTGTTTCTCAGGGGCATCTCCAGTCTCCTGTCCAGGTCCATGTACTGTAGGGTAGAGTGTCTCATCTAAACCTGGCAGGGAACCAGGTCCTCAGTGGGACATAACAAGATACAGAAAAGCATGCCATGCATATGAATACTGAATAAATAAAATAGAGGGTGCTAACCATCTAAGTGAATACAATTTGAGATAACCTAGTACGTATGGGAATATGTGGCTAGACATATACTGACGTAATTCACCAATCCGTAGTGACTGGCTAATATATGCCACATATGCCCCCGTTCAAGGGCACTATGCAATATACCATCTACGATGAGTATGGTCACGGGAATATATATATAACAGCTGTATCACTCCGTCGAGTACGGTATCGGGATAAAGAGGTGGGTGTCCCATACATCTTTTAGTCGTTCTCCCCGCCCAATGTAATTAATGCCAAGTCGTAGTTTTCCTGATTTTGTTCTAAGCCGTGATGCACGTCGTACGTACTGGTAGCTAATCAACTACGTAAACTTGTATCCCAAAATAAAGTACAATCTTGTTGCGTGTACCCGTGATAGGGTCTAGGAGGATATTAGGATACCCTCACAGTTGATGGTAAGTCTGTAAGGACTAGGTTAATTACACTACGTGTCAACGTACTTGTTGACGGTACCCGAGGCTGTAAAACCCCCTTCCTAGAAAATCGTATATACCCTTTATTTATTAATTATTGATTAAATTTTAGTAATTAGAGCCAAATAGGAGAAATAGATTTTTAATAATTTTTATGTTAGGTGTTCGGGCACTTAGAGGACTTGTGGGACCACCAGGAATTTTTCAGAATTTATTTCATGTAGGAGACCCCTTGAGCAGTTGCTAGCCTAACGATGTGCAATACCCTATTATATAAATTTTCTTATGAGTATAAATACATATATATGTATATACAAATATATATGTATATATATATTATATTTAAAAAAAGGAAAAGAAAAGAAAAGAAAATAAGTTACTATTCATAATAATATAATAATAATAACATAATAACACTACAAACCAATCTAACTTTTAACCTTCCTTAGCATTTCGCAACCTCTTCAGCCATTCAGCCGAAATGCTTCAACTTCATTTTTCAACTTTAGGAAACCTTCAGCACCAGACCCGCCCCACTTCCCGCGGATCCGTTCTTTTCCCCCTCTCTCTCCTAATATATAATATATATATATATATATATATATATATATATATATATATAATAGCTCCCAAAAACCCTAACCTAATATCCCCAGACCTTCTCTTCCCATCTAGAGCCGTCACCGCAGCCAGAGAAGCCTCCCCAAGCCATCCAACCATCCCGTCGACGCCGACCTCGCGAACTGCAGTCTCCCACTCGAGGCACCTTCGCTCCGGCGTGTTTTCCGTTGACTCGCTCATCCAAACGCTGTTCCATTTTTATAGGTATGATCTTCCCTCAACCCTCTCCAATATTTGTTTTATAGTCCACCTCGGAAAACGTGTGCCCCTAGGTGAAAAACAGCGCCCAAGTCAGCGCGAGCAGACAGAATTCTGCAATCGCAGAATTCCAGAATGACCACCCATATTGTCGAGTTCGTATCTCCCACCACAGAGATCCGAATTCGATGATTCTTTTTTATACCTGTAGATTACATGACCTAGTTTATTTTCTGTATAATAACTTTGTGCTATTAGTTGCTGTAGACAAAATTGTAGTCGTCACAAAACTGCGCGCACCCACTTTTTCCGGTTTTCTAAAAGTGGGAGATCGGAGCGCGCCCCGCCAAACGGGACCGCCCCGTCGTGTGCCAAGTGTACCGAATGGTGCATGCAGTATAACGAGACACGTGAAAATTCGTGGGGACAGATTTGGACGCGTGTGCGCACCGGAATCAGGCCGTATCCGCGAACACATTCCGTGTCGCCACTTTTGTGGAACTCGTGAGTATTTTGTGCACGCTTATCAGATTGCGACGAAACTTGCGCCACTGGACTCGTGGTAACACGCTGGTCCTGTGACCCAATTTTCACGCATTTCTGAGATGGTTGACCAGATCGCCAATTGGCGGGCCCCACAGTTGACTTTTTGGACCAAATTATGTTCGGCTCATCGGAATCCAAATTTGGATATACCGTTGGGATCGTATTGACATTTAGAGTTGTTTGACCCATAGTTTGTTCTATTTAGAGACTGTTACCCTCGACACGCTTTTCGGTGCAAAGTGGGCCCACCTATGGAACCCGCTTTGGCCCGAAAATGACCTTTTTGCCCCTGTGTCCAAATTGGACGTAAGGACAGGCATTTCCAGCTATTTGACATCTTCTGAGACTGTTGGTGATATTTATTACAGCTTTTGGAGTAGTCCCTACCGGATCCACCGATACCAGGACGACAGTTGATATTCAACCATCAGGCAAGTGTACCTTGCCAAACTCTGCAGCTTAGTTATCTATTCTTCTTGCTTTATATATATTACTGTGCATGCTCAACCTAGGACCGTGTGACGTACTTAGCGTCCGATTATTAGTCGGGTGCCAACACTGTACGCAGTGTTGGGTACGGTCATCTAGAGAGGGACATTCGTGACACCTTATTCTCGTACTTGTCTCATCAAGTACCCTATGACCCAGGACACTTGACACTATTCATGAGACAGGATTTTCCCGAGATATTCGTGGTGATTCTGTATAGGATACATGACTTGACATAGATTTTATATTCTATATACATTATGACTTGTTGCATTTAGCTATGATCGCGCTTGACGTGGACATGAGACGTTATGGACATGATATGCGTGGTTACATTGGGTGGGGAGAGACACACAGGCTACAGGCTGATTATATATATATAAAACATAGTAAACACATAGTAAACACATAGTTATTGCTGCTACTGGCTCCCAGACACAGAGCTTGTAGTGGTCTCAGCCTGAGTATTCGTGCTGCTCTCACTTGTATTTCACTTAGATGGTTACATATTTACCCCATTGTTTTATTTAGTTATTTATTTGCTGCACTGCTTATTTATTTATTGGCATGAGCTTCCTGTACCTTGCTATGTCCCCTGAGGACCTGGATCCGGATTTTGTCCCCAGATTTTGCAGACGAGGTTTATCCTGAGATCTACGAGATCGGAGCAGGAGCTGATCCAGGAGCTGTACCGCCATCTGAGGACGAGGTCTTAGCTGAAGACTTCTCTTGAGCATCCATGTTTATGCTCAGCATTTATTATTTATTTCAGTCTTTTATATTCTGGTCTGTGGAACCATTGTACTAGATATTTATCGGGTTGTTCCCCGGAGTACTTTGTGAGACTAGATGATGATTTACATTCCTTATTTATTCTGTGGATCATATTTTATATCTTGTGTGGATGAGATTAGTTGTGCCCTGATTGTCGTAGACTTGTTTTACAGCTTAAGTATGCCCTGATGGATCCATTATATTGAGTTGGTCCATCGGTGCGTACTGCTGGCCATTGCCACGTGTCTAGTCTCATGGTATTTTGGGACTGGGGCGTGACATGGTTTTTGTGGTTGCCCATGCAGGTCTACGACTAAATTATTCGGTTTCGACTTAGGGACCGAGCAAGCCTGCCACTAGGATTAGAGTATAGGATCTCATCTACACTGACTATGACTCATCCTCCTTCCAATTCATTCCATTCGGATAAATTGCATCCTGCTTGATTCATGTGCTTCCCTATTAGTTTCTTGAGTATAGCCTCTCTTAGAATATATAAGTTCATGTTGTTAGATGATAAGTAAGGTAACCTTCCTATTAAGATTACCACTAGAGTGTTGACACCCCACTAAGTTTAGATTATCTAGCGAACCCTAGAATTCCTTATCCCTAGAATTGGTTTACCATTACCCCCTGATGTATTATGAGGACTTAAGAGTAGTATAGACACTACTAGAGTTAGTTAGAAGGTTACCATAATATTTGCCCCTAGCATTGAGGAACCCATAGAAAACAAAAAACTTAATGTTTGGACTGAACCTAACCTTCATAGTTAGATGATATTGGAACTATAAACTTATATCATTGTCTTGTTATTAGTAGACAGCACCCTAGGAAGCCTAGAGGAATGTAATCAACACTTCTCCCTTGACCATACCCCGAACATAGCAACTAACACCCCACTCCCCTTAGAGAACCATGATGCTATCTAGAGCCCTCTATCTTTATTTTATATATTATTTCCCTGCGACCATAGCGCTCGCTATTTTGCGACGGCTAATTACATTTCTTCTCTTCATCTTTCAACTCGTGCCACCTAACACTTCTGATAGTAGGCCAAGTAATTTTATTCCTTGTTAAGGACCCATAGTTTGCTAGGATTATAGCTGTAGTCTTGAATTTAAAAATTGGTGCCTAGTAGTTAGAGTTGATAAGTTTGAGTTAATCTTGTAGATGGTGACCCGATGATTATCCCTTAGTATTAAATCACGTAAGTTGTACCCCCATCTCGATACAAGTTACCTTCCCTTTCCCTTGAGACTAGTAACCTGTCCATTCTCGCTATCGACACATGACCTATGAGCACTATGATTAAGACTTAAGATGACCATTACTTACGTGATACCATAGGAGACCCTAATAAGAGTTTCCGTTTTATTTGCATGTGCAAGGTTATTGTGTAGGACCCTCTTAAGACTGTCACCGTATTAGTTTAATTCTTATAAGTTGGGTAGTATACCTCACCACCTAGTATCATATAGCCCTTGTGATCCATTGATAAAGTGTAACTGAATGGCATTAATTGTATGCTAGCATAAGATGATAGGGTTTATTCAGACTATAGAACTTAGAGGCTCACACCCCTACTTTGTCGACTATCGGCTTAGACAAGGAATTAATTTGATAACTGTAGAGATTATAGAGTCTTTTGTTATTGTGCTTATTTTGTGTTGTTTTGTGAACTTGAATTAAGTCGTACATCCTTTCATCATCATCTAGCGTACTTCCCTTTTTGTTGTACTACCTTGACTTATGCTGCTAATATAGCCTAGTTTTGCAAGCTTATTCTTTATCGAGCTTGTTCATGACATATGTGTTAGTGGACATGTACACTAATACAATTGTCTATTCAGAATCAGTGTATTACGGTCTGATCAACCTTAGTACATTTTGGTTCGCTCTTCGTACGACTACTTCAAGTGGATTGAGATATATAGTTGACTAGTATACTTGCCCTCTAGATATGTCTGAGCATATTGTATCAGTTACACAACTGTACTAATACGAGCATGCGAACAAAGGATTACCAGAATAGGATTTCAATCCACAACAACTTGACCATTTCTATTTGAATTCTTTAAACGCCTTGATCCCGATACTTCTATTCTATTACCTCACCCTTGAACTCTTTATTATTGATCTTCGTCTTCCCTTACTTCGGAAAGACGAAACCTCGTGCTTGGTATAAGTTTGATATATAGACAGTACTAGATATACCCCACAGGTCGGTCGTATTGTTGATGACCCTTTTATATATGATTTAGGGAATATCATAGGTGATATGTTTGGTGTTAAAGACTTGAGGATTCAATAACATGATTAAATGAGTTGGGGCATAGATTTATTAGATGAATAGTCTTAGATAATAGATGGGTAAATTCTAAGTTGGGTAGAGACCGTAATGCTCACTTGAGAGAAATTCTTAGACTGTAATCAAGTGAGACTTGACAGAGAGAGCCATACCCTAATTTAATTTCGAGGACAAAATTTTTATAAGTTGGGTAGAATGTAAAACCCCCTTCCTAGAAAATCGTATATACCCTTTATTTATTAATTATTAATTAAATTATAGTAATTAGAGCCAAATAGGAGAAATAGATTTTTAATAATTTTTATGTTAGGTGTTCGGGCACTTAGAGGACTTGTGGGACCACCAGGAATTTTTCGGAATTTATTTCATGTAGGAGACCCCTTGAGCAGTTGCTAGCCTAACGATGTGCAATACCCTATTATATAAATTTTCTTATGAGTATAAATACATATATATGTATATACAAATATATATGTATATATATATTATATTTAAAAAAAGGAAAAGAAAAGAAAAAAAAATAAGTTACTATTCATAATAATATCATAATAATAACATAATAACACTACAAACCAATCTAACTTTTAACCTTCCTTAGCATTTTGCAACCTCTTCAGCCATTCAGCCGAAATGCTTCAACTTCATTTTTCCACTTTAGGAAACCTTCAGCACCAGACCCGCCCCACTTCCCGCGGATCCGTTCTTTTCCCCCTCTCTTTCCTAATATATATAATATATATATATATATATATATATATATATATATATATATATATATATATATATATATATAATAGCTCCCAAAAACCCTAACCTAATATCCCCAAACCTTCTCTTCCCATCTAGAGCCGTCACCGCAGCCAGAGAAGCCTCCCCAAGCCATCCAACCATCCCGTCGACGCCGACCTCGCGAACTGCAGTCTCCCACTCGAGGCACCTTCGCTCCGACGTATTTTCCCGTTGACTCGCTCATCCAAACGCTGTTTCGTTTTCATAGGTATGATCTTCCCTCAACCCTCTCCAATATTTGTTTTATAGTCCACCTCGGAAAACGTGTGCCCCTAGGTGAAAAACAGCGCCCAAGTCACGCGAGCAGACAGAATTCTGCAATCGCAGAATTCCAGAATGACCACCCATATTGTCGAGTTTGTATCTCCCACCACAGAGATCCGTATTCGATGATTCTTTTTGATACCTATAGATTACATGACCTAGTTTATTTTCTGTATAATAACTTTGTGCTATTAGTTGCTGTGGACAAAATTGTATTCGTCACAAAACTGCGCGCACCCACTTTTTTCGGTTTTCTAAAAGTGGGAGATCGGAGCGCGCCCCACCAAATGGGACCGCCCTGTCGTGTGCCAAGTGTACCGAATGGTGCACGCAGTATAACGGGACACGTGAAAATTTGTGGGGACTGATTTGGACGCGTGTGCGCGCCGAAATCAGGCCGTATCCGCGAACACATTCCGTGTCGCCACTTTTGTGGAACTCGCGAGTATTTTGTGCACGCTTGTCAGATTGAGACGAAACTTGCGCACTGGACTCGTGGTAACACGCTGGTCCTGTGACCCAATTTTCACGTATTTCTGAGACGGTTGACCAGATCGCCAATTGGCGGGCCCCATAGTTGACTTTTTGGACCAAATTATGTTCGGCTCATCGGAATCCAAATTTGGACATACCGTTGGGATCGTATTGACATTTAGAGTTGTTTGACCCATAGTTTGTTCTATTTAGAGACTGTTACCCTCGGCACGCTTTTCGGTGCAAAGTGGGCCCACCTATGGAACCCGCTTTGGCCCAAAAATGACCTTTTTGTCCCTGTGTCCAAATTGGACGTAAGGACAGGCATTTCCAGCTATTTGACATCTTCTGAGACTGTTGGTGATATTTATTACAGCTTTTGGAGTAGTCCCTACCGGATCCACCGATACCAGGACGACAGTTGATATTCAACCATCAGGCAAGTGTACCTTGCCAAACTCTGCAGCTTAGTTATCTATTCTCCTTGCTTTATATATATTACTGTGCATGCTCAACCTAGGACCGTGTGACGTACTTAGCGTCCGATTATTAGTCGGGTGCCAACACTGTACGCAGTGTTGGGTACGGTCATCTAGAGAGGGACATTCGTGACACCTTATTCTCGTACTTGTCTCATCAAGTACCCTATGACCCAGGACACTTGACACTATTCATGAGACAGGATTTTTCCGAGATATTCGTGGTGATTCTGTATAGGATACAGGACTTGACATAGATTTTATATTCTATATACATTATGACTTGTTGCATTTAGCTATGATCGCGCTTGACGTGGACATGAGACGTTATGGATATGATATGCGTGGTTACATTGGGTGGAGAGAGACACACAGGCTACAGGCTGATTATATATATATAAAACATAGTAAACACATAATAAACACATAGTTATTGCTGCTACCGGCTCCCAGACACAGAGCTTGTAGTGGTCTCAGCCTGAGTATTCGTGCTGCTCTCACTTGCATTTCACTTAGATGGTTACATATTTACCCCATTGTTTTATTTAGTTATTTATTTGCTGCACTGCTTATTTATTTATTGGCATGAGCTTTCGTGTACCTTGCTATGTCCCCTGAGGACCTGGATCCGGATTTTGTCCCCAGATTTTGCAGACGAGGTTTATCCTGAGATCTACAGGACCGGAGCAGGAGCTGATCCAGGAGCTGTACCGCCATCTGAGGACGAGGTCTTAGTTGAAGAATTCTCTTGAGCATCCATGTTTATGCTCAGCATTTATTATTTATTTCAGTCTTTTATATTCTGGTCTGTGGAACCATTGTACTAGATATTTATCGGGTTGTTCCCCGGAGTACTTTGTGAGACTAGATGATGATTTACATTCCTTATTTATTCTGTGGATCATATTTTATATCTTGTGTGGATGAGATTAGTTGTGCCCTGATTGTCGTAGACTTGTTTTACAGCTTAAGTATGCCCTGATGGATCTATTATATTGAGTTGGTCCATCGGTGCGTACTGCTGGCCATTGCCACGTGTCTAGTCCCACGGTATTTTGGGACTGGGGCGTGACATGGTTTTTGTGGTGGCCCATGCAGGTCTACGACTAAATTGTTCGGTTTCGACTTAGGGACCGAGCAAGCCTGCCACTAGGATTAGAGTATAGGATCTCATCCACACTGACTATGACTCATCCTCCTTCCAATTCATTCTATTCGGATAAATTGCATCCTGCTTGATTCATGTGCTTCCCTATTAGTTTCTTGAGTATAGCCTCTCTTAGAATATATAAGTTCATGTTGTTAGATGATAAGTAAGGTAACCTTCCTATTAAGAGTACCACTAGAGTGTTGACACCCCACTAAGTTTAGATTATCTAGCGAACCCTAGAATTCCTTATCCCTAGAATTGGTTTACCATTACCCCCTGATGAATTATGAGGACTTAAGAGTAGTATAGACACTACTAGAGTTAGTTAGAAGGTTACCTGATTGTGTTGAAAACTTGATCTCACAGTCAAGTTTGAGGGTTCTTGTGACAGGGGGTCACTGACTGTGCTTGGAGATATAATCTATTTAAGACATACAGGGTTCGTAAATATAACATTTAATAAGAGGGTACACAACATATATATACTTATGTAAGTATATAAGACATAATATATATATATAATCATATAGATAGTATATAGGGTACACACATATATATATATATAGAGTATATATATATATATATATATAGTAAATATAGTAGTATGTATATATATATATATATATATATAGCATATATACATAATAGGTATATTATATATATAAATACATATATATATAGATATATATATATATTCATATATTCATATATTTATAAAAGAAAGTAAAATGCAGGAATAAAAATATATATATATATACTGTATATCCAGTATTATATTAGATATATAATATAATATAAATATATGTATAGATAATACAAATATATAAAAGAAAAAAAATGCAGGAATTAAATACATATATATATATATATAAAAGAAAGTAAAATGCAGGAATTGAAATACATATATACATATATATATATATACTGTATATCCAGTATTATATTAGATATATAATATAAATATATGTATAGATAATACATACATACATATATATATATATATATATATATATATATATATATATAAATTAAAAGAAAAGAAAAGTGCAGGAATTGAAATATATATATATACATACATATATATTAGTATATAGTATATATATACATATAATTATATATAATAAAATGAAAGGCATTCATATATATATATATATATATATATATATATATATATATATATATAATATATATACGTATAATTATACTATACATAAATAATATATATATATATATATATATATATATATATATATATATATATATATATATATATATATATATATATATATATATATAAGAAAGGAAGAGGACATATATATTTACATATTTATACAATATAATATAATAATATATATATTGTATATATATATATATATATATATATATTCTGTATTAATAATAAATATTAATAACAATATATATTATATAATATATAACATATATATTGATATACATATATATACATACCTATACATTTATATATAAACATATACTTAAATACATATAATAATAATAATAATAATAATAATAATAATAATAACATATATAATAATACATATAAAAACTGTATTTATACAGTATTATATAATATATATTATAATATATAATATATATATATATAAACATATATATTAATATACATATATATACATATATATATACATATATACATACATATACATATATATATATAAATACGTATAAAAAGGGGGTATTTATATCTCACACGTCGGGGGGGGGGGGGCCCGCGTCGTCGCCGTTGGAGCTCCGGCGAAGCTACGGCGGCGGATGGCCGGAACAGCAACTGCAGCAGTAGCTGCAGTCAGCAACAACAGTAACAGTGGCAGCTGCAGCAGCTCCGGCGACGGAGGCGGCGGCGGTGGGGGTGGTGCAGGATGTCAGGGAGGAGGAGGAGAGGTCGACGGAGGTGGTCGTGGTGGTTAGGGAGGTCGGTGGTGGCGGTGGTGGTGGTTAGGGAGGTCGGGGTGGGTCGGCTCGGGTTGGTGGTCGGAAAGTGAGGGGCGCTGTGGCGGAGCTGATGGTCGGGACGGTGGTCGTGGGACGACGGGGACGGGTGGGTTCGTCGGAGGAGGTTACGACGGAGAGGATGGCGGCGGTGGCGGAGGTCTACGGTGGCCGGAGTGGCGGTGAGGGGCGGTCGGGGGTGGTGGAGCTGCTGTGGAGTGGAGGGGAGGTTGGGTGCTGCGGGGACTGCCGGAAGCGGAGGCGGCAGCTAGAGAGGGCGGCGGTTGGCCGGAGGGGAGCTGGGGGAGTGGCGAGGTGGTCGATGGCGGTCCGGTGGGCGGGGGTGGCCGGAGATGGGTGTGGGATGCGTTCGGTTGAGGGGGGGCTGGGTAGTTTATATAGGTTTTAGGGTTTGGGGTTATTTTGTAAATAGGGTTAAAGGTTGGGGGTATTTAGGTAATTTGGGTTTTTAGGATATTTTTAGCTGATATTTCAGGATACCCATGCCACATGTAAGGTTTATATTAACTAACCAATGAGGTTATGCCACCTCATATGAAATTTGCATAAAAACCCTTGAAATTTCCTGAATTGTATATAAGTCCTAAAATTGGTATTTTGCGCAATTACGCAATTTGTTTGGAAAATCACCTGGTTCCTAAAAATACTAAAATTCACAGAATTGAGGGGGAAAGCTAGGGGAGTGCCTTGGGGAGTGTGGGGGTGAACCTGGGCAGGGGCAGGGTCTGGTTCTTTTGGTGATACGGGTCACCGTATTTATTAATTAATAAATACTGCGCACGGTGTTCACTAATTATTTAGGGGCAGGTAGGGTCATAATTTTACTACGGTGTCAATATGCTAATTGTAGTATATTTCAAGTAGAATATTATCGTATTTTTGTTTGGGCAAAACAGGTACATGTTGGGTCTCAAATCCCTAGGGGTACAGAGATGGGTAAAGAGCAAGAAATAAAATAGGAAATAAATACGGACTTTTGTAACGATATTTGTGCGTCTCAAACGAGGCTCCAAATAAAGTATCTGGGAGTTGCACAAAGTGCAAGAAAATAGACTAACATGTCTAGTAGGGGTATGTGAACTTTGTTTAGGGATAACAGTCAGGGTAATGCTCTAAATAATTATGTAATGGACAGGTGCACAGATAATAGGATATGTAAGCAAAATAAATTTAAAAAGTTGCAATAATTCTAATTAGCAATAAAATAATTTTAAAGTACTGAAATCTGGTCGAGAGAGTTTACAATAAGGATATTAGGATACCCTCACAGTTGATGGTAAGTCTGTAAGGACTAGGTTAATTACACTACGTGTCAACGTACTTGTTGACGGTACCCGAGGCAGTCTCAGATACATACTGTTATATGTAAATTTACTAAAAAGAACATTCAACAGTTAATATTTAAATAGTAAAAACTTGGCAAGGTATACTTGCCTACTCCCTGATTGTGTTGAAAACCTGATCTCACAGTCAAGTTTGAGGGTTCTTGTGACAGGGGGTCACTGACTGTGCTTGGAGATATAATCTGTTTAAGACATACAGGGTTCGTAAATATAACATTTAATAAGAGGGTACACAACATATATATACTTATGTAAGTATATAAGACATAATATATATATAATCATATATATAGTATATAGGTTACACATATATATATAGAGTATATATATATAGATATAGTAAATATAGTAGTATGTATATATATATATATAGCATATATACATAATAGGTATATTATATATATAAATACATATATATATAGATATATATTCATATATTCATATATTTATAAAAGAAAGTAAAATGCAGGAATAAAAATACATATATATATATATATATACTGTATATCCAGTATTATATTAGATATATAATATAATATAAATATATGTATAGATAATACATATATATAAAAGAAAGAAAAATGCAGGAATTAAATACATATATATATATGAAAGAAAAGAAAAATACAGAAATATAAATACATATATATATATATATACTGTATATCCAGTAGTATATTAGATATATAATATAAATATATGTATAGATAATACATACTTATATATATACATATATATATATATATATATATATATATATATATATATATATATATATATATATATATATATATATATATATATATAAAAGAAAAGAAAAGTGCAGGAATTGAAATATATATATACATACATATATATTAGTATATAGTATATATATACATATAATTATATGTAATAAAATGAAAGGCATTCATATATATATATATATATATATATATAATATATATATATATATATACATATAATTATACTATACATAAATAATATATATATATATATATATATATATATATATATATATATATATATATATATATATATATATATATATATATATATATATATAAGAAAGGAAGAGGACATACATATTTACATATTTATACAATATAATATAATAATATATATATTGTATATATATATATATATTCTGTATTAATAATAAATATTAATAACAATATATATTATATAATATATAACATATATATTTATATACATATATATACATACATATACATTTATATATAAACATATACTTAAATACATATAATAATAATAATAATAATAATAATAATAATAATAATAATAATAACAACATATATAATAATACATATATATACTGTATTTATACAATATTATATAATATATAATATATATTATAATCTATAATATATATATAAACATATATATTAATATACATATATATACATATATATATATATACATATATATATATATATATATATATATATATATATATATATATACGTATAAAAAGGGGGTATTTATACCTCACACGTCAGGGGGGGCCCGCGTCGTCGCCGGTGGAGCTCCGGCGAAGCTACGGCCGCGGATGGCCGGAACAGCAACTGCAGCAGTAGCTGCAGTCAGCAACAGCAGTAGCAGTGGCAGCTGCAGCAGCTCCAACGACGGAGGCGGCGGCGGTGGGGGTGGTGGAGCTGCTGTGGAGTGGAGGGGAGGTTGGGTGCTGCGGGGACTGCCGGAGGCGGAGGCGGCTGCTAGGGAGGGCGACGGTTGGCCGGAGGGGAGCTGGGGGAGTGGCGAGGTGGTCGGTAGCGGTCTGGTGGGCAGGGGTGGCCAGAGATGGGTGTGGGATGCGTTCAGTTGAGGGGGGGCTGGGTAGTTTATATAGGTTTTAGGGTTTGGGTTTATTTTGTAAATAGGGTTAAAGGTTGGGGGTATTTAGGTAATTTAGGTTTTTAGGATATTTTTAGCTGATATTTCAGGATACCTATGCCACATGTCAGGTTCATATTAACTAACCAATGAGGTTATGCCACCTCATATGAAATTTGCATAAAAATCCTTGAAATTTCCTGAATTGCATATAAGTCCTAAAATTGGTATTTTGCACAATTACGCAATTTGTTTGGAAAATCACCTGGTTCCTAAAAAATACTAAAATTCACAGAATTGAGGGGGAAAGCTGGGAGAGTGCCTTGGGGAGTGTGGGGGTGAACCTGGGCAGGGGCAGGGTTTGGTTCTTTGGGTGATACGGGTCACCGTATTTATTAATTAATAAATACTGCGCACGGTGTTCACTAATTATTTAGGGGCAGGTAAGGTCATAATTTTACTACGGTGTCAATATACTAATTGTAGTATATTTCAAGTAGAATATTATCGTATTTTTGTTTGGGCAAAACAGGTACATGTTGGGTCTCAAATCCCTAGGGGTACAGAGATGGGTAAAGAGCAAGAAATAAAATAGGAAATAAATACGGACTTTTGTAACGATATTTGTGCGTCTCAAACGAGGCTCCAAATAAAGTATCTGGGAGTTGCACAAAGTGCAGGAAAATAGACTAACATGTCTAGTAGGGGTATGTGAACTTCGTTTAGGGATAACAGTCAGGGTAATGCTCTAAATAATTGTGTAATGGACAGGTGCACAGACAATAGGATATGTAAGCAAAATAAATTTAAAAAGTTGCAATAATTCTAGTTAGCAATAAAATAATTTTAAAGTACTGAAATCTGGTCGAGGGAGTTTACAAGAGCAGAGGCTAGAATTTCTGGCAGCACTGGAGAGAATGGCTGCACTAGCCCCTGCACCAACCCAGGCACTAGTTTCGGTACCACAAGCTCGGGTTGGTTCAGTCAAGGACTTTGTGCAGATGGGCCCTAAGACATATAAGGGCAATGAGAGTCCAGAGGAGACCACAAACTGGATTGCCAATACCAAGAAGTTGTTAGAGGCATCACAATTACCTTCTGACCTATGGATGATAGGTGTAAGGAATCAGAGAAGGCAACGCGCATCACTGGTGGAAATCAATGGAGCGCCAGTTGGGTACGCGTCAGACTTGGGAACAATTCTTGGAGTGCTTTGAGAGAAAATACTTTTCGGACACTCTAAGGGACGCATTATACGATCAGTTCCTCCATCTGGAGCAGGGGAGCAAGACAGTTGATGAGTATGACGCAGAGTTTAGCTGCCTCAGTAAGTATGGCACAGTCCTAATACCTAATGACTTAGAGAAGGCTAAGAGGTTTCACCGAGGACTGACTCGGGAGCTTCAGCACTATACTAGCTCACAGTCCCGGATCTCTTATGCCGAGTTATTGACAGAGGCCAGGATTCAGGAGGCCATCAGCAAGGGAAACGGAATTTAACAGAGAAGTCACCAAGGACCAGTAAGGATACAGCAAGGAGGACCCATTCGACACCCTTTGACACACCAGTAACCAGATAGTGTCGCACCATATCCAGCCAAGGGGCATCGTACTTGTAACTTTTATGGTATACTAGGTCATATTCATAGAGATTGTCGTCATCGATTGGGACTGTGCATGGTATGTGGATCAAGTCACCATCAAGCCCGAGAATGTCCTCAGCAGAACCAGGGGTCTATGGCATTAGAATCAAGAACACCGCATACACCCTCAAGTATAGAAGACCAAAAGGACCCACCACGGCTTCTACAATCTGCACAAATGGAGGAGACTAGACCCCAGTTGAACAATCAAGGACAAGGCCAAGCACTCATTATGACAAATATGGAAGAGCAGACACAGGAAGCCGTAGATACAGGTACAACCTTTGTTATAATTATCTTTGCATACTTATAACCCCAATGTGACACAAGATCTTAGATGTACAAATAGATGTAGAATTATATATATGGTAGCTTAGCAGTTATGAGGATGTATGTATATTCTACCCAGATGGCATACACGCGATGCTAATGGATGACGTGAGTAGCAGTAGTAGTATTCTTCCCCTATCCTTATCTCGCCCTCTTGGGTGACTCATCTTCTCTTCTATATATCGATTCCTTATCTCGTGCTTAACTCTTCCTATTATAGTTGTATCTTTCGTGCCATTATGAATTGTTTGATTTATCTCAACCTCACCCCTATTTTGTTAGTTAAAACATAAATGTGTTAGTAATGCTTGATAACTAAGGATGAGTTCTTAATATGTATATGCACTATAGCAATGTCTGTATTTTTTATTAGTTTAACCCATAAGTAGCACCATGTAGTCTAGTAGAAATTGTTAGATCACTTGAGCTAGATCATACCCCTAATAGTTAGTCAAGACCTTAAGTGTTTCCCTAAAAATCTAGACTATGCCTAGGAAAGAGTTGAAGGCACTTGTTACGAACTGATGGCTATGACAAATCGCTGGCAAGGTAGCGACAGTTGCAGCCAGACGATTTTGATAAAGTAGTCGAATTACTTGCAGCCATACTGGCCAGGTGGCGTGGCAGTATTAGACTATGATACTTGACGGTTATGAGAAAAAGTCATAGTTATGAGATTCTAGACAGGTATCCCAAGATTCTCGACCCAATAAATGTATTTACCTTACAAATCTAGACAATAGCTTCAAAGAATGTGACTACAAGTAGAATTCTTGTAAGTTGGGTAGTGTAGACGAGTTAGAGGATGATAGAATAGTGTATGGACAATAGATGAGGAAGTGTTAGAATGGCAAACCATGAGTTTTAGGAGTCCTGCTAGACACAAATATAGTATAATAGCTATAGTGATCATTATGAATATGGGTTAGTATCAATTTCGAGAACAAAATTTTTGTTAGTTGGGTAGAATATAAAATCCCTATTTTTAAAAACCGTATTTATTATTTTTTTATTAATTAATAATTTAATTATAGTTATTATGTGTTAATTAGGAGAAATAGATTTTTAATAATTTTTATTTTAGGTGTTGGTGCATTTAGAGGATTTATGGGACCATTAGGAATTTTTCGGAATTTATTTCATGTAGGAGACCCCTTGAGCAGTTGCTAGCTTAATAGTGTGCATTAATATAATTTGAAATTTTTTTATGAGTATATATATATATATATATATATATATATATATATGCATGTATATATTTAAATAGAAAAGGAAAAGATTAAGAAAAGAAAAGAAAAAAATATAAACTAATAAAAAACTATTAATAACTATACTTAAACTATTACTACTCATAACTACCCATTCCCTTTTGCTACTAAACCCGCCTGTGCATGTGTGAGCCGCCCCTTGCTACCAACACAGCCTTTGTGAGCTTACCCATTCACAGCAAAGTCAAGACCGGACCCCCCCCCCCCCGCGAGCAAACCCAACCCCCTTTCTCTCCCTTTCATATATATATATATATATATATATATATATATATATATATATATATATATATATATATATATATATATATATATATATATATATATATATATATTTATTTCTCTAAACCCTAAACCTAATCATCCAGACTCTCCCTCTTCCCATCTAGACCTAGAGAGCGCCGCCACCGCAGCCAGAGAACCCCGCCAGGCCGTCCAAACAAATCCCGACGACCGCGACCCCGCGGACTACAGATTCCCACAACGAGGTACCTGTGTTCCGAAGTTATTTTTTGTCGACTCGCTCAACCAAACGCCACCCCGTCTTCACCGGTATGCTCACCCCTTAATCCTCTTCCATAACTGTGTATTAGTAGACCTCGAATAATGCATAACCATAGGCAAAAACAGCGCCAAAGTTGGCAGAAACAGGCCAAATTCTGGGAACGTAGAAAATTGTGGTGACCACCCATGTTTCGGAGTTCGTATCTCCTACCACAGAGATCCAAATTCGATAATTCTTTTTGGTATGCGTAGATCACTTGACCTAGTTTAATTTCTGTTAAATAATCCTAGATTATTAACTGCTGTAGATAGAATTAAATTTGGTAGAAAATCCCGTGAACCCACTTTTCCCATATTTCCAAAAGTTGTGAAACGGAGCACGCCTCGCCAAACGAGACCGCTCCGTCGTGTACCAAGTGTACCGAACGGTGCGCGCAGCATAGCCGGACATGTAAAAATTTACAAAAACTGATTCGAACGCCTATGCGCGTCAAAATTAGCTCGTATCCGCGGACACACCCCGTGTCGCAACTTTTGCAAAAATCGCGCGCATTTTGTGCACGCACGTCAGATTGTGAGGAAACATGCACCAATGGACTCGTGGTAACGCACTGATCCTGTGACGCAATTCTGAGACAGTTGACCAAGTCACCAATTGGCGGGCCCCACGGTTGACTTTTAGGGCGAAATTATGTTCGGCCCATCGAAATCCATATTTGGACATACCGTTGGGTTCGTATTGACATTTAGAGTTTGTTCGACCTATAATTTGTTCCATTTAGAGACTGTTATCCTTGGCACATTTTTTGATACAAAGTGGGCCACACGTGGACCCCATTTTTATCCGAAATTATCGTTTTGCCCCTGTGTCCAAATTGGACGAAAGGAAAGTGCTTTTTAGCTATTTTCTTATTCTGGGAACGTTGATGATATTTATTTCAGCATCTGGGGACGTTCATTCTGAGGCCGTAGCTTCTGACTCTTGGTGTTGACATCGGGACATTATATTCTGCAGTTTTCTTGCCAGGTAAGATACCTTGCCAAATTACTTACAGTATTTTGCATGCTTAGTATATTTTTGTATATTTATTGCATTTCTGTTTATTTATTGCATGTGTAGTTCCTTTCAGTCATTACTATATATTAGATATGTTGACACACACTTGACACTTAGTATCATAGAGGACAATCATTAGGCGTATGGGCTTTTAATCACTCTGGTAAACCGTAGTATATAGTTCGCACTACGGACGTGTGTCGCGCTGGTCGCTACCCCCAAGGTATGTCAATTTCTGTAGAGTCGCGCTGGTCGCTACCCCAAAGGTATGTCAATTTCTGATGTCCATTAACGGGTGTGTGAGTTGTGAGGCTTAGATCGAGTAGCCTACCCTTGCCCATACGTCGAAAAGTTGTCCTTATTACATTCATATAGATTGTCTTGTACATCATACTTATTTATTTTCAAACATTATGCATGTTCACTGTATTCAAATTGGCTTGCTTCTATGTATCTTGTTATGTCCCTCTGAGGACCTGGTCCCTTGCCAGGTATAGACGACCAGGAGTATCCGTAGGAGTACGGGCCTGAACCTGACGCATTATTTTCTGCCGAGGAGGTCTTACCTTCTGAGCATCGTTGATTATCTAGCGATGGATTCTTTTAGCTGATACACTTCTGTCTTCACATTATTTTATATTGGAGATTTTATACTCCTCTCTCATTTTAGTTTTGGGATATAGTCTTTGGTAGTGGATTTGTCTCCACCCGACTA
This sequence comes from Iris macrosiphon, assembly GCA_036927795.1. Taxonomy (NCBI): domain Eukaryota; kingdom Viridiplantae; phylum Streptophyta; class Magnoliopsida; order Asparagales; family Iridaceae; genus Iris; species Iris macrosiphon. The sequence goes on from JAYESA010000002.1 coordinate 15,226,198, forward strand.
TTATTTTGGATATTTCAGACTCCTTATTCTAGTTTAGTATTTCTTTTCTATGACTTGTTGTGTGGATGAGATTAGAATATCTGTGACTTGTGACATTATATATACCACATGTGAGTTTATATTCATTCTATAGCGTACGTGTGTATTATGGTATCCATATATTGGAGTTGCCATATACATACGGCTGGCATGCTTACGTGTTCCTAGTCCTACGTATTTTGGGACTGGGGTGTGACAACTCTAGCCAGTGCCTCTGTCTTATGTTTATCTCCTTCTGCATATAGACATACTTCAGACTTTTGTGATCTATGTAAATCTCTACACGCTCACCATAAAGGTAGTATCGCCATAGCTTTAGTGCAAATATCACTGCAGCCAGCTTTAGATCGTGCGTCGGATAGTTCTTTTCATGAACTCTCAGCGGTCTCGATGCGTAGGCTATCACTTTTCCGTGTTGCATCAGTACACATCCTAATCCTCTCCCAGACGCATCACTGTACACTACAAATCCTCATGATCCTTAAGTAAGTGTCAAAATCGGTACTGATGTCAGATGCTTCTTCAGCTCATCGAAAGCCGTCTGACACTCATCGGTCCAGATAAACTCCTCGCCTTTACGCGTCAATCGCGTCATAGGCGCAGCGATCCTAGAAATTTTTTCTACGAACCTCCGATAATATCCGACAAGTACGAGGAAACTCCTAACCTCTGTAACTGATATAGGGGTTGGCCATGTCTCAACTGCAGCTATCTTCTCCGGGTCAACTGATAGCCCATCTCCAGTAATTATGTGTCCCAGAAATGGTAATCTATCCAAGCAGAACTCACATTTGCTGAGCTTGGAGTACAGCCTCTCCTGTCTCAGCGTCTCTAACACGATCCTGAGATGTCTCTCGTGCTCCTCCTGGCTCTTGGAATATACCAAGATGTCGTCGATAAATACCACCACGAACTTATCCAAGTACTGGTGGAAAATATTATTCATCAGACTCATAAATACTGCTGGCGTGTTAGTTAAACCAAACGGCATAACTAAAAACTCATAGTGCCCATACTTTGTCCGAAAAGCCGTCTTCGGAATGTCCTCTCTTCGTACCTTGATCTGATGATAACCGGATCTGAGATCGATCTTCGAGAATATACATGCACCACTAAGCTGATCAAATAAATCATCGATGCGCGGCAGTGGATACTTGTTTTTTCTCGTTACAGCATTTAATGCCCTGTAATCGATACACAAGCGTACCGTCCCATCCTTCTTTGGTACAAATAAAATGGGTGCTCCCCATGGAGATACACTAGCCCGTATGAAATACTTCTCTAAGAGATCATCTACTTGGACTTTCAACTCAACCAACTCCTTCGGTGCTAGTCTGTAAACGAGGAAAGTAATTGGCTCGGCTCCGGGAGTCAACTCTATAGTGAACTCAATCTCTCTGTCCGGTGGCAGGCCTGGGAGATCCTCTGGAAACACATCCTCAAACTCTGATATAAAGTGAGGTTACATCGGTTCACCTTCTGCAATGTGTGTCGCTAGGTTAGGTTGGACACCATGCTCTCGGGCTCCCCGAAGAAACTCAAACTCTAGGTGATCTGGGGGTCTAAATATGACACAACCACGACGGCAATCTAGCATTGTATGGTATTGGCTCAACCAATCCATGCCTAGGATAATGTCATAGTCCGGCATAGAGAAGACCAAAAATCGTGTACGCAACTCTCGCCCGCAGACAACTACTGAACATGATCTACAAGTGTCGCTAACAGGTACTATTCCACCTCCCGTAAGATGTAATACCCCGTTCCGCTCAAGCGGACTGCCGTCTCAAACGGCAATCGTGCGGCTGTCCCGACCCACTTTGCCTCAAAGGAGAAGCAAAGGATATCCAGACTTGCCCCTACAGGAATCCGGCTTGGACTTTCAGAGGCTCGCTCAGACGTATCGCTCTACCGAGGCGAATCATCGCTAAGGTGGATGGCTACGGTGAACCTGTCTTTGCTGAGCCAGCACACATAAAATCTGGAATATTCATGTTAGTTGCTAGGTGATTCACCCCCTGCATGCTAATAAATCCAACGCACCTAGCTAAGGGACTAATCCTAACTTGTATTGCTATGCTAGAACATGGAAAATGAAATACTGCTTACATATGTTCAGACCCTCGCATGCTAAGTCCCTTAACGGTTTCAACTCTCGACTTACCTTCGGGTCCGAGCAACGTGCCTGCTTATGTTCCTTAGAAACACATGCTTGTCTTCTTGTATGTTGCCTTGTATTCATCCAAACCTCGAAAGACTACTAAGTAGTCGTTCCGTGCCTGAACGAACCTGCAAGTATCCGGGACCGTTAGGTCACCAAGGCAAATTCTGAACCAGGGAATCTGCACCAAGAATGAATAAATCCCTGGATTATAGCTCGAGGAGCAAACTACTGAATCCTGTCTCAACAAGTTCCATATATATATTCTGTTCGAACTCGTTCCATACCGGACTTGTTCATATATAGATTCTGCCACGAACTTATTTCTGTATCTGACCCGAGACCCTGACTTGCATGTCGCGGACAACTTGTAAAAGGTGATCTTCGGATCTCGTTCCGCGGGCGGTCACCGGGGCACTGGGGCCGACCCGGTCTAGACGGAACTTTTGGTAGTCGTCTGTTTCGGCGGGATAAGTACAAGACTCTCCGTTTCTGTATATTTGTACTTCATCCTCGACCCTGAGACTACGTAGTAGTCTGTTTCGGCGGAATAAAGTACAATGCCCATCGTGTTCATTGCTTGCACTTCATCCTCGACCCTGAGACTACAAATCTGGTCCTTTATGGCTATGCCAGCGACTTCTGTTCATATAGATAAGTCATCCTCGCTTAGCGGCTATCCGCGTGCGAGTCACTGCATCGCATCAACTGAACACCTAAACGATCATGTTAAAACGACCCTCGTGTTTGCATATGCTTGCCTCCAGAATGCTTATACTTACCCGTGCTTGAATTAACATGTTTGCCTCAATGTTTGCCTTGGACAGGAAAGGATAAATGGTAAGTTGGTAAGTCTCGCCGTGTTCCCTCAAACATCGCACGGCGCACTGCCACACGAGTTAGGCTATTCAATATTTGCATAAAACTGATCCTAAGGCAACTAGAAAGACAACTTAATAGTTGTGCATGGAACCTGTATTACGTGTTTGGATTTGTCGAGCGGGCGAGTAGCTTCCCCACCAGTTCATTCAATGTACTGATAATCCACCAGTTTGATATGCAGGGTGCGGGAGAACCTCGTTCGGTGCGGATGCCTCCAACGTGCGTGCTAAGGCCAGGAGTTCCCTCTGAAGCCTTGCAACGGTGCGTCCGGAAATGAAGCACATATACAAGACATAATGTTGGAGCGTCGCCTGACCATCGCCTGTACAATCATTCCAAAATTGTAGCCACTTGGCACGCTTTATGTTTCGAAGAGAGAGGCTTGAGCGACTTGTAATCCCGGCTATATGCCGCCTGTAACACATATTTATATCAATAAAAAGAGCTTGTTTTACTTCAACTTGTGTTTCAATGCTTTCGCTATATTGTCGACTCAGTGAACCTGTTACCGATCACCTATGCGTTCATGACTCCGCTGCACTCGGACAATCTGTGCGACTCTGTGGCTTAGAACTCTTGCCGCCAGCCAATGAACCATGGCCTTGCACGGGCGTGGATCACGCTCGTGGGCATCACGCCCGGATGGGTTAAGCGATCGTTCCGCGGGAGCGCTGGCGAGGGTGATTCCCGCCTAGCGGGAACGGCCAATTTGCCTGCGGGAGATCGGGGCGTGACATGTTGGTATCAGAGCCTGGCTTCTACGCCTTTGGCCTTCAATTCGATATCTCTGTTTCGAAAGCTCGTTCGTGGGTTATGTGCACGCTCTCTCTCAATGCCTCAATGGGATGTTCCAACAATAAGTCTAAATACTTTCAAAATACGTTTTGAATGATATGATTGCTTGTCTGGTTGTATGATGCGAGTGGCCTTTGTGCCAACCTGTGCGAACCCTTGAGAGTATCGCTAGTAGCTTGTCCGATTTTCACTAACCCTAAGTTTGGTTGAATGCATCTATTCGAGGGACGCCTTGAACTAGTGCACCATCCAAGACTTAAGAAAAGGTGAAACTCGAGTGCTAAGACTTCGCTATCACTAAGCTGGTTGACGTGCTCATACTAGAAATGCATGTCGAAGGTGCGCACGATCCAGTCTAAGCGATATGCTGATTTCGACGCTTGTGCAAGTGAATATCCAAATGAACAAGTACAACAACTTGTCTAGGTTTGCCTTAACCCTAGATCACCGCTTGTCCTTAGTAAGTCTCGAGGACGAGACTTTTTCTAAGTTGGGTAGGATGTAATACCCCGTTCCGCTCAAGCGGACTGCCGTCTCAAACGGCAATCGTGCGGCTGTCCCGACCTGCTTTGCCTCAAAGGAGAAGCAAAGGATATCCAGACTTGCCCCTACAGGAATCCGGCTTGGACTTTCAGAGGCTCGCTCAGACGTATCGCTCTACCGAGGCGAATCATCGCTAAGGTGGGTGGCTACGGTAAACTTGTCTTTGCTGAGCCAGCACATATAAAATCTGGAATATTCATGCTAGTTGCTAGGTGATTCACCTCCTGCATGCTAATAAATCCAACGCACCTAGCTAAGGAATAATCCTAACTTGTATTGCTATGCTAGAACATGGAAAATGAAATACTGCTTACATATGTTCAGACCCTCGCATGCTAAGTCCCTTAACGGTTTCAACTCTCGGCTTACCTTCGGGTCCGAGCAACGTGCCTGCTTATGTTCCTTAGAAACGCATGCTTGTCTGCTTGTATGTTGCCTTGTATTCATCCAAACCCCGGAAGACTACTAAGTAGTCGTTCCGTGCCTGAACGAACCTGCAAGTATCCGGGACCGTTAGGTCACCAAGGCAAATTCTGAACCAGGGAATCTGCACCAAGAATGAATAAATCCCTGGATTACAGCTCGAGGAGCAAACTACTGAATCCTGTCTCAACAAGTTCCATATATATATTCTGTTCGAACTCGTTCCATACCGGACTTGTTCATATATAGATTCTGCCACGAACTTGTTTCTGTATCTGACCCGAGACCCTGACTTGCATGTCGCGGACAACTTGTAAAAGGTGATCTTCGGATCTCGTTCCGCGGGCGATCACCGGGGCACTGGGCACGACCCGGTCTAGACGGAAGTTCTGGTAGTCGTCTGTTTCGACGGGATAAGTGCAAGACTCTCCGTTTCTGTATGTTTGCACTTCATCCTCGACCCTGAGACTACGTAGTCGTCTGTTTCGGCGGGATAAAGTGTAATGCCCATTGTGTTCGTTGCTTGCACTTCATCCTTGACCCTGAGACTACAAATCTGGTCCTTTATGGCTATGCCAGCGACTTCTGTTCATATAGATAAGTCATCCTCGCTTAGCGGCTATCCGCGTGCGAGTCACTGCATCGCATCAACTGAATACCTGAACGATCATGTTAAAACGACCCTCGTGTTTGCATATGCTTGCCTCCTGAATGCTTATACTTACCCGTGCTTGAATTAACATGTTTGCCTCAATGTTTGCCTTGGACAGGGAAGGATAAATGGTAAGTTGGTAAGTCTCACCGTGTTCCCTCAAACATCGCACGACGCACTGCCACACGAGTTAGGCTATTCAATATTTGCATGAAACTGATCCTAAGGCAACTAGAAAGACAACTTAATAGTTGTGCACGGAACCTGTATTACGTGTTTGGATTTGTCGAGCGGGCGAGTAGCTTCCCCACCAGTGCATTCAATGTACTGATAATCCACCAGTTTGATATGCAGGGTGCGGGAGAACCTCGTTCGGTGCGGATACCTCCAACCTGCGTGCTAAGGCCAGGAGTTCCCTCTGAAGCCTTGCAACGGTGCGTCCGGAAATGAAGCACATATACAAGACATAATGTTGGAGCGTCGCCTGACCATCGCCTGTATAATCATTCCAAAATTGTAGCCACTTGGCACGCTTTATGTTTCGGAGAGAGAGGCTTGAGCGACTTGTAATCCCGGCTATATGCCGCCTGTAACACATGTTTATATCAATAAAAAGAGCTTGTTTTACTTCAACTTGTGTTTCAATGCTTCCGCTATATTGTAGACTCAGTGAACCTGTTACCGATCGCCTATGCGTTCATGACTCCGCTGCACTCGGACAATCTGTGCGACTCTGTGGCTTAGAACTCTTGCCGCCAGCCAATGAACCATGGCCTTGCACGGGCGTGGATCACGCTCGTGCGGCATCACGCCCGGATGGGTTAAGCGATCGTTCCGCGGGAACGACCGATTTGCCTGCAGAAGATCGGAGCGTGACATAAGAATCCTCTTGATTTTTGGAATGGGTGCAGTGGCTATTCTATGGGTGGCCACGAAACTAGCAACTATAAAAGAGTGTGTGGCACCAGAATAAAATAAGACTACTTATGGTAATGAAGCTACTAAGATAGTACCTGCAATCACTTCTCCGGCTGTCTCCGCCTCCTCTATAGTCATCGCATAGGCCTGACCATGTCTCGGTGCCGGTGCCCTAGGCTGCTGCTGTCGAGCCTGCTGGAATCTATCTGCCTGTGGGGCCAAGGGTGGCCTCCTCTGATTTCCCCCTGGTGCTGGTGGTCGCTGTGCTCTAGCTCCTGCGTAAGGCGGCCTGTGCTGGCAGGGCTGGAAGGTGAACCATCTGTACTGGATCCATCTGGTCGGGGCAATCCCGGATGGCATGTTGGCCCGATCCACATCTCAGATATACTCCTAGCCTCCGTCGATAGTCCCTCAATAAATGTCCCATCTTGCCGCAAAAATGGTATATGGGAATCACTGCTCCCTGCAGGAGTGCTGCTCTCTGCTGTTGATGATGTACTAGAGGATGTTTCACGGGTCCTCCCTGCGGGGGCTCGAACTGGTGATGACGACGTACAAGAGTGCTTCAGGCTGGCCTCCATCTTGTTGATGCGGTCCTGGAGTCGTACTGCTAATAATACCTCGGAGTAGGAGGTGGGGGCTATGTACCCGATAAATCTTCGCGTCTCAAAACTCAGGCCTTCATAGAACTTCTCGGCCTTCGCCTCCTCGGTAGGGATTAGGTACGGTACAAATCTGCTCAGGCGGAGGAACTCGGCATTGTATTCCTCTATAGTCATACTTCCCTGCCTGAGGTTCTGAAATCTATCCCGAAGCTCTGTTCGGGCAGTGGAGGGTATCTACATCTCCTGGAAGAGCCTAGAGAACTCTTCCCATGTGGCCCGGTCTGGTCCCAAATGCTGCTTCTCTGAGAGCCACCAGTGATGAGCGTTGCCAGTGAGCTGCATCCTGACGGCAGTCATCCATCGGTGCCGGGGGAGGTCGGTAGCCTCCAGCTGGTGCTGAATGCTGGTGAGCCATGCGTGGACCTCTGTCGGCTCTTCTATGCCAGCAAAAGGTTGTGGCATCATACGACGAAAGTCTATGATAGACCCCATCATCGACTAGTGTGCTGGCGCTGATGTCTGCCCTAAGGCCGTCACGATACTCTCCCTCAGGGTCTCAACTTGGCGCTGCTGGGCCTGCTGCTGAGCCTGCTGTCGGACCTGCTGCTGGGCCTGCATCATCGCATATACCATCTGAAATATCTGTGTCCCATCCATGGGTTGTCCTGTGGGGAAAGGCATCTAGGGCATCTGGGGTGGTAATGGTAGAGGTGGGGGCAGCTGCTGCTCCTCCTGACTCGGGGTCCTCTGATCCTCAGGTCCTGCCTGATGCGGAGTCTGATGCCCATCCAAAGGCACCTCTGGCTGCCCCGATGACTGTCCCAGGGGAGCTAGAGTCAACAGAAGGACATGCCCCATTTCTAGTTCCCCGGATGATCCTGCGTCACGGGAAACATCTCCCGGCTGCACAACGCGTCCGCTGCGAAGATTCATAACTCTGAAAAAAAGTCATGACTTCGATCAGCGTTGAGGAAATAAACAAGATGCAATTTGGTAAAAGAAATCGAGATAGAGGTATCATGTGAAGGTTTCAAACTTGTAGATGAGATTCCTAATATTATTCCTAATTTACAGGCTCGCTTGGCACAGTCAGGTGACCAAGACAATTTAAATCGGACCTGTATGGGCTACCACAAAAACCTAGTCATGTCCCAGTTCTAAAGATAAGGAACTGAGTCATGTGGCAATGGCCAGCAGCACACTTCGGCGGGCATCCCAATCTAATGGGCCCGTCGGAGTGCACCTAAGCTGTGAAGTACAATGAATAACCCAACACATAACACATACATAGTGAATCTAAATTTTATCCACAGGCAACAGATATAAGAGCACATAGAGGTAATCATAAACTACTAATATGCAGAAAGGAAATATCACGAGAAAATGTATCATAGTACAAATACTAGAGTAGTCACTCGGGAACAAACCGGCTAGTACAAAATACTAGAATAAAAGTAAGCAATGGGATAACTTGGAATGGCATCAGATAGCTAGATAATAATACCGTCCCAAGGATAAGTCACTACCAGAGATCAGGCGAAGTCCTCGGGGATGACCTCGTCCTCGGCAATGGGTCCTGCTGCTGGATACGTACCCGGACCGTACTCCTCTGGGTAATCCTTCTCGCCTAAACCTAGAAGGGAACCAGGTCCTCAGAGGGACGTAACAAGGTACAAAAATATAGCATGCCAAGTATAACAGAAAGTACAAGTACGACGATGGGGTAATCTAGCATAACCAACTAAGTGAGACACAGTTTGAAGACAATGTTCGACGCGTGGGCTGTCAAAAATAAAATCGTAGTTCCGAACACAGAGACACACGGGGCATACCGTAGCTCCGAGCACAAAGTCACACGGGTGATACTACTACTCCGGATACAGGAACACTATATCAACAGGACATACATATATAAAGTGCGTGCAGAGGAGCCCAAATGTCTAGTAGCTGTCTTTCCCTTCCCAAGCGGTCAACGTTTGTATGCTGAACCTGAACCTCTATCTAGCAGTCTCTTCGCACAGAAGTAACTATCAACAAAAGCGATCCTAAGGTCGTTCAAGTCTCCAGTTGTGATGTCAGTATCAGGATACAGGAAATCTGGCACGGTAACAGTGTATGAATGTATCCTAGAGTTACGATATACACAGGTACGTACATCTCGGTGTTACGAACATCTAGCATTCGTTACGAGATGTTACAACGAACGTCTGCACCCGATTGTGATCCGGATGTGAAGTAACGATCTTAATCAAACACGCACACAATGTATATAATAAAATAATAAATATCTGATAACTGAAATACAAGGTGGTAAGGTACACTTGCCTGCATCCGGCTGCTGAAGATGGGGATCCGGTACAACGTCCAAGTCCCCAGGTCCCGTAGTACCGAGAGACGAGATACAAACTCAATCAATAAACTATCACGAGGCTGAAATAAGATGTGACACACGTCTAACATAGGCTACAATCTTAGTTATAAGTCACAGGGACACGACGCTAGAGGGTTGACCAAGGTTGACTAATGGTACGCTACTCCAAATCCGATTAATCACCTATACAATATCATCAACAAATCCTCAATTCTTATATCATATCCCGGTGTTCATAGTTCAAGCCAGGATCAAATCCTCAAATTTTACCCTGGTCTTCACAGACATTATCAAGCACGTTACGCATATCATCCTCAAATAAAATAATTATCCTCGAGTAAATAATTATTTAAACCCTCGGTTATAAACATCGTCAGTAGCTACTCCTCAAATATATTCATCATTAAATATTAGCTCTCAATATTAACCAATGCTTTGATATCACAACAGTATTCTACGATAATTAAATTTGGACCTCAGTAATATTCCATGTTTTTAGTATCGCAATATCATTTTCACAACCATTTAAACTTCTCATCCTCAATAAATAATACGCATAATTTAAATAAAATACCCTAAAATTTTAATGTATCCAAATAGCCTAAACTCAATATATTCAAATACCCTAAATATCTACTTAGCGTTTAACTACTACTTGTATATATTTTATAATATCCAACCATAAATATCCATGCTTTCCAAAACCATAAAACTCATGTTAACTTCTTAAACCCTAACTCAATGCATAATCATAACCCTAACTAAGTAAGTTACACATATAAACCATAAATAAAATATAAAGCTACACTACACAAGGAGAGGGGAGAGTTTACCTTGGCGGTGTGGTGGCCGTCTCTGGCCGGAGTTGGCTGAGGTGGTGGAGTCTAGGTGGTGAGGGTGTTGTAGTGTTGTGCAGAGGTCAGGGAGGAGCTCGACCGGAGTGGAAGAAGCTGGCCGGGGGGGTGAAGCTCGGCCGTGGAGATGTAGGGAAGCGGGTGGAGAAGGTGATCGGTGACAGCGGGATGGAGGAGGTGCTCGGTGATAGCGGGATAGAGGAGGTGCTGGGTCGACCGAGTGAGGCGGTCGACTGGCCGAAGATGGTGTTGATGAAGACGATGGTGGTGGTGGAAAGTTCCATGGAGGTGGTGGTAATGGCAGATGGCTGTGTGTGTGGTGGCATTGGGGTGTGGTGGTGGTGGTAATGGCGGATGGCAGTGTGTAGTAGTGGCGTTGGTGTGTGGTGGTGGCATTGGTGTGTGGTGGTGGTGGTATCAGCCGGTGGCCGGAGGGGGAAGCTCGGCCGGGGTGCAGTGAAGTGGGCAGCAGGGACGGTGGTAGAGTGGTGTGGCTCGTGGCAGCAGCCGGTTGCCGGAGGGGGAGGCCCGGCTAAGGGTGGTGGGGAAGAAGCTGGCCGGAGCAGGGGAGGCCGGCCGGGTAGTGGTGCTTATCAAGGAAGAAGAAGAAGGAAGGAAGAAGGAGAAGAAGAAAGGAAGAAGAAGAAAAGAAGGGTTCGGCTAAAATTTTGAGGAGGGAGGAGAGAGAGAGGGGGTGGGGTTTCCCAAGTTTGGGGATTATGGCCTGCTTGGGAAAGAGTGTAGGAAGAGACATTATACAGGAAAATATGTTGTGAGTGTGTGGTGGGGATGCTCCAATTTCAAATGAGTGGCCAGAATTTTTCATGGAGAATTTTCATTCATGGGAGAGGGTGTTGACTAGTCAAAGAATGGAGGACTTCTCCATTTGGCTTGAACTAATGGGGTGTTGCCACCTAGTGCAACTTTTGCAACTAAGCCCCTTAATTTTGGGAATTAGTACAAACACATAAAATGATGGGAAATTTGTGGGAGAATTGGTGTTTGGTGTTTTGTAGGGTAAGGGGAGTATTGTGTGTTTTGTATGGGCTTAATTAAAGGGATATTGGAATTAAATTAGGATTAAAATAGGATTAGTCAAAGTTGGTATCCCTAATTTAATTAGAATAAAAATTTTACGTGCTCTTAAATTAAATGGGGGCACCTGGGGTCTCAATTTGGAGGGACACAAAGGTCAAGAATGGTATAGGCTTGGTGTCAGTCTTGGACCCTTTTATTAGTCCGGCTCAACGGGTTGAGTTGGTATCTCAAAATTTGATGGCAATGACACAGGTGTGCGACACATAATTAAATATGGATTTCGGTTACGAAAAGTTGTGAAATTAAATTAGAGCACAAGAAATTATAATTTTGAATGACGGAAAAGTCCAGCGCCTAAATTGGCGTGTCAAGTCAAGAGTGCAATAATCTGTTAGAAATTATGAGCTGTTGTTGGGCTCCGAATATTGCAACAACGGTAGGGTGCACCAAGGGTTTTATTAAAGACTCAGACATTTGCATCATTAATTCTAAACTTCAAACATCTGCTGCTAAACCAAATTTTTTTAACCTATAACTAGACTATCTATAAAAATAAATGAGGGGGTTTACATGCATCAGGCTTGATTCAACTGTTCGACCCTACACTGATCCTAACAGAAGAAGGGAAGAAAGAGAAATTCTTTGACGGGCTTGAGCTTGGAGTTACAGAGATTGATTGGCGCAGTTGCACCTACTTCTCATATGGATGTCCTTGCCACAGCTCGACGCATGAAGCACATCCACAGGAGGGAGTCCAGTCAGAAGAGACCGCAAACATTAGTACCAGCTCGAGCACCCTATAGAGAGCCTGCAAAGTGATCCCGGATGAATCCACCACAAAGAGTAGCATCACGAGCCCCGTTCCTTCCTACTTGTCACTACTGTGGCAAGGTAGGCCATAATGAGAGAGAGTGTAGACGCAAATAGAGATTATGTTTAGCTTGCAGATCCAGTCAGCATTCAGCCAGGGATTGTCCTGAGCGTCGGAGAGGAACACCGATAGTTCATCGACCAGCTTTACTAGCACCGGATCCAGTCCAGCAGCCACATCGACCAGCTTATCCAGCACTAGGAGCATCACAAGCGGAATATGCAGGATTCAGACCATCAGTACCGGGAGGATATCAGTCGAGGTCACCCTTGGCACCACAGGCAACACTCTCCAGCAGGCCCAGCAACAGCAGAGGGCACCACCACATGGATGATAACAGGCTTTTGCGATGATAGTGGAGAAGGCACGGACTCGAGGAGTAGCGAATATGGGTAAGATTTAGTTTTATTATAGCTAGCTATAGTAACGAATATTCCTAGTAATACTTTAGCATGTGCTTGTTAGTTCCATTTTTTAGCCTATATATAGTATTATGTTAGCATAAACTTTTTAGTCTAGAGCAGTAATACGTAAGTGGTACCCAAGTTTTCAGAAGCTGTAGTTGATCCTCATTCTAATCAGTCTCATTTACTCTTGAGTTACTCATCTCTCATTGCCTAGAAAAAAGGTTTTATTGCTTCCCTACGTAGAACAAAACCCTCACCCTTCCTCTCAATTTTTTTTTGTTCATGGTCCTTTATCCTTTGTGTCATGCTTCAACAAATGTCATACAACCGTGCCATCTCTTTTGGAGCAGACACCCTTCCTGACCTATTATATTTTATTTTTCTTAATTGCGAGGACGTAATTATTTTAAGGTGGGTAGATTGTAAGCACCCTTATTTTGAACCATCTTTTATAAGACGTTAGGCACGCCCTTCTTCTCTTTCTTCGCTTGGTTCGAACGACAGTACATAGGGTTAGTTCGGTAATTAATAATTATTTTTTATTTTAATATTTATTCGATAATTTAATTAAACTTTGGAAACCAACCACCATGGTTTTAAGATCTTGAATGCAATAATAGCCTTTCCCTTCCAACCAACCTAGCATGCTCGACTTAGACGATTCAAATTAGGCTCCTGCCATGACAGTCCCTCACAAATTTGCAAATCCATACCTTATTTTGGTCGCATAACTTTTGTGACACAATTACAAAAAATGATGATTAATTAACTATTTTGTCATGGTGTACGATTTTAACATGCCACCCCAAACCATTGCTTCCAACCAAATCCATACTATGAGCCTAATTGGTCCTATTACGCATATGACACTCAAGTTGCGTTATTCGAACCCTCTACATGCTTTTAATATAATATTAAGTAAAAAAATAGAATTTATGGATTTATTTAAATAATTAAATATTCATTAATATTTAGTAAATATCTTTTGAATTAATATGATTTTAGTTGTAAATTATTTGTTGGAGGAAATATAAATTTCTAGAATTTTTTCCAAGAACCTAACTTTTTTGGAGATATTATACATATAACTATTGAATAAATAAAAGAAAAGAAAAGAAATAAAATAAAATAAAACTAATTTCTAAACCCAAATCCATTAACCTAAAACTACCCAAACCCGAACCCTTCCCAGACCCCTGGCTCTCTCTTCATATATATATTACTAAAACCCTAACCCTAATCTCACACCACCTCCACCATCACCCATGCCTCCACCACCTCCACCATCACCCCGCCGTAGCTACCGACCGCCCGCCCGCAGCTTCGTCGTGCTGCCGCAGCGCCGTCGTGCCGCAGCAGCGCCGGAGAGCTGCCGCAACAGCCGCGCAGCCGACCGCACATTCACAGCAATAGCAGCCTTACGGCCCCGCCTTCGGAGGGAGGTTCCGTCTTCTCGCTCATCCATTTTGTGTCCCATCTTCGCTGGTATGATCATAACCTAATCCTCTAGGATTTTTTTCAAGTGAAACGAATTTAGGCACCGGGGTTTGATCAAAAATCGAACGAAAGTTGGCCAAAAAACTGTTCAAAAATAGTTCAAAAATTCAGTCCAAGTACCCATGTTCATATCCAATTTTCTTCAACTTATTAATTATTTTCAAAATATAATTGAAAGGACTTTTTTATAATATAATCAATATTTTTACTGTTCTTTTAGTTTTAGTAGTTTGCTTTAATGGTAAAATTATTCAGTTTCTAAAACGATCAAAAACTTATTTTTAAAACACCTAAAATTTCCATACGGGGTGCGTCCTGCTAAACGAGGAAACTTCTTCGTGTAAGAATTTTATCGAAATATGTGTATCATCAATACGGACGTGTAGGATTTCACAAAACTTGATTTGGACGTGTGTGCTCGCCGGAATCAACGTGTATCCGCCAAAAAATACCGTATTGACCTATTTTGATACCTTGTCATAACTTCGTGTGTACTCGTCGATTTGCAATAAAACTTATGCTATTGGATTTGTAGCATTACACTGGTCCTGTGGCCCAAGTTTGGTTCGAATCTGAGAACGTTGACGAAACACAATTTTGTGTGCCCTACGGTTCTACATGACGGACAATTTCGTGATCGGCTCATCAGAATCCAATTATGGACGTTCCGTTGGGTTTGTATCATCATTCTGGACTCGTAGACACTAAGTTTGATGAATTTGAAGAACTTTGTCTATGGCACAATTTTTGGTACGAAATGGGCCACATGTGGACCCGCTTTGACCCAAAACTGTCAATTTTGTCCATGTTTTCAAATTGGACTTATGGGTAGTCAATCCTATCTGTTTCAAGTATTCTGATAACATTGGTGATATTTTTTTCATCATCCGGAGGAGTACGTACAGGTTCTATTTTTTCAGGAGCAGTTGACGAAGTTCAGAACCCAGGTAAGTGTACATTGCCAAACCTGCAGAGATCCTGTTATATTATTTTCTTGTGTTCTTCCTATATATATATATATATATATATATATATATATATATATATATATATATACTCTTGTGATGTACCTGCTCAACCTAGGACAGTGAGACATTGCTTAGCGTTCGAACAAGATTCGGGTGTCGACGTCGTACGCGAAGTCGTGCAACGTCACTTAGAGAGTTGATTCTATGATACTACTTTTGTATGCTTGCTTTACCAAGTACGTCATACCATAGAACACTTGACACTATTCATGTGACAGAATCTTTTCTGAGTTATTCATGGTAATTCTGTATAGGCTTACAGGATTCGTGATATGAGACTTGCATATATTGATATATCAGTATAACTCGTTGTACTAGCTAGAGGTCATGATCTTGCGTGTTATGGACATGAGATATAGTGGACATGAGACATGAGATTATATTGGGTAGGGAGAGACGCACAGGCTACAGGCTGATTATTTATATATATACTACTAGAGGTGCCTTAGACTCTGTCTCAGATCTTTGGCACATATACTGGAGTCGTTATACTACTTGCTGCTATGGGCCCCCCAACACAGAGCCTGTAGTGGTCTCAGCCTAAGTACTAGTGTTGCTCTCATTTGCATTTCACTTAGCTGGTTACATAGCTTGCCTTGAGGATCTGTTTATATTTACTTGCTGCATTTTATTTGGCTTGAGTGTTTATTGTACCTTGCTATGTCCCCTAAGGACCTGGATCCGGATTATGTCTCCAGGTGTAGACGGTGAGAGATCTTCCAAAGTTTACGGGGCAGGTGCTACTATTGGTGTAAAATCCCTTCCTAAAAATCGTATATACCCTTTTTTATTTATTAATTATTAATTTAAATTGTAGTAATTAGGGCTAAATAGGAGAAATAGATTTTTAATAATTTTTATTTTAGGTGTTCGGGCACTTAGAGGACTTATGGGACCATCAGGAATTTTTCGGAATTTATTTCATGTAGGAGACCCCTTGAGCAGTTGCTAGCCTTATGGTGTGCATTATCCTAATCTATAAATTTTTTTATGTATATATATATATATTTAAAAAGAAAGGAAAAGAAAAGAAAAGAAAAGAAATAATAATATAATAATAATTAATAAAGTAATACTAATATACTACTATTCTTAGCAAAACTATAAAGAAAACTAACTATTACAAAGCAGCCAATTCTTAGCAAACCATAAAGCAACTAACTATTACTAAAGGAACAGCTACTAGCTTGCAACGTAGCAAAAACCAATTTATTCCTATCCGCGGACACAGCACCCCCTTCCGCGAACTACTCCTATTCTCTCTCTTCCTATCCTATATATATAAATATAAATATATATATATATATATATATATATATATATATATATATATATATATATATATATATATATATATATTATTTCATAAAATCCTAACCTAAAATCTCCAGACCCCCTCTTCTCATCTAGAGCCGCCACCGCAGCCAGAGAACCCCGCCAGGCCGTCCAAACCATCCCGACGACCCCGACCTCGCGCACTGCAGATTTCCACACGAGGCACCTTCGCTCCGGAGTTGTTTCCCGTCGACTCGCTCAACCAAATGCCGTTTTGTCTTCACCGGTATGCTCACCCCTTAAACCTCTTCCATATTTGTATAATAGCAGACCTCGAACAACGTGTACCCATAGGCGAAACCACCCATATTGTCGAGTTCGTATCTCCCACCACAGAGATCCAAATTCGGTGATTCTTTTTGATATGTGTAGAACACTTGACCTAGTTTATTTTCTGTTAAATAACCCAAGATTATTAGCTTCTGTGGACAGAATTAAATTCGTCACAAAACTCCGCGAACCCATTTTTTCTAGAATTCTAAAAGTTATGAAACGGAGTTTGCCTCGCCAAACGGGACCGTCCTGCCGTGTACCAAGTATACCGAACGGTGCACACAGTGTAACCGGACACGTAAAAATTCGTAAAAACTGATTTGGACGCATGTGCGCGCCGGAATCAGGCCGTATCCGTGGACACACCCCGTATAGTAACTTTTGTGGAACTCGCACGTATTTTGTGCACACTTGTCAGATTGCGACAAAACTTATGCCACTGGACTCGTGGTAACGTGTTGGTCCTGGGACCCAATTTTCACCCAATTCTGAGATGGTTGACCAAATCACTAATTGGCGGGCCCCACAATTGACTTTTTGGACAAAATTATGTTCGGCTCATCGGAATCCACATTTGGATATACCATTGGGTTCGTATTGACATCTAGAGTTGTTTGACCTATAGTTTGTCCCATTTAGAGACTGTTACCCTCGGCACGCTTTTTGGTGCAAAGTGGCCACACGTGGATCCCACTTTTACCCGAAATTACCGTTTTGCCCCTGTGTCCAAATTGGACGAAAGGGATGTGCTTTTTAGCTATTTTGCTCATTCCGGAAACGTTGGTGATATTTATTTCAGCATCCGGAGATGTTTGTTCGGAGTCCTTAGTTCCAGGTTTCATGTCCTTGACATTTGGACGCGTACACTTTACAGATTTCTTGTCAGGCAAGTATACCTTGCCATTGTACTGTATTACATTCCATATGAGGCATGCATATTTATTTTCTGTTTATTTAGTTCATTTATTTTAACTGCTATATAAACTGCGCGTCCAAGGAAACTTGGGTGCAACGACGGTGTCGTCGTACTATGTTTTTATTTATGTATATGCATTGGACCTACTTTATGAGACTATCCCATCTTCATGAGGCATTTGTATTTCATTGGCCATGACACTATTCTTACACGAGTGTGAGTCACATGTAGGACACGAACTTGCGTACTCGACTGGCCACTGGTACGTATAGGTCGTGCGACGGATAGGGATAACTGCCAATAGAAACTTTGCATGCTAGTAGACCTGGCGGTTATTAGAGGTTTATCGTGTCATGGACATGACATGCTTAGAGCATTGGGTGGGGAGAACAATAAGTACCGTATTTGAGCTCCTTTGTACTTTTTTCTATTGTGCGACAGGATTCTCCGCTGGAGATACGGGCGGTGATGACCACTATATATTATATTATTATCAGGCGGGCCTCCGGCGTTCGAAAGTCGTCGTGCCTTTGTAGGCCCCTGGATCTCCAATAGAGAACCATGCCAAATCCCAGTTTTCAGCCAGATAGCTCACTTGTGGGAAAAGGTGTTCTTAACTGCATTCACTTAGATGGTTAGGCGACCCCAATGGATGTTTATTTTCAGTACTTTATTGGCATATATTTTTTGTATCTTGTTACGTCCCTCTGAGGACCTGGTCCCTTTTCAGATATAGATGAGCAGGAGTACCTGCAGGAGTATGGACCTGGACCTGACGCTACCTATCAGTCTGAGGCGATCTTACCTTCTGATTATATGTGATTCATTGCAGTTGTTTAGAGATTCTAGTTGCTATTCTTTTTTGAGACATTTATTCTTATATTAGAGTTTATTCTCTTCTCTATTTAGTAGTTTATTATAGTTGATTTGCAGTGGATTTGTTTCCATCCGACTATCACACTTTGAGATTACTATTTGAGACTGCTTCTTGATATTCAGTTATTGATTTCCATTATTCTATTATTTGTGCTGTAGATGAGATATAGAACTGCGTGTGACTTGTTGTGACATATATTACCACTGTGGATTGGATATTCATGTACAGCATACGTGTGTATATGGTTTCCATATATTGGAGTTCGTATACATACGGTTGGCGTGTTACGTATTCCTAGTCCTACGTATTTTGGGACTGGGGCGTGACATATTTTTATTGGTGGCCCATACAGGTCGAGAATATATTGTCTCGGTTATGTAACTGTACCGAACAAGTCTGCGTATAGGAATAGAGTATAAGGATCTCATCCACGCTTGATTGAAATTCATCCTTCCTATTTAATACTTGTATCCTGTTTGATTCCTGTACTTTTTCTAATCGTTTCGTACATCATCTGCAGAGAGATGGATTTGCAAAATGGATGTACTGCCGCCGATGGCGACACAACTTCTGGAGTCAATGGTCAGACTCAAGGAGGGACCCCAACGATTCCTAGGCTTCCGGGGCCAGATGGACAGACTCACACTCCAGTTCCATCTGATCTTCCAGCTTCACCTATTGGGAACCTTCCACCTATCCCAGTACCGCAACATGGCCAAACGCAAATATTCTAATTCTTTCAGATAATGATACAGGAACAGAGGCAGCAGGCAGCCGAGCAGAGGCAAGAATTTTTGGCAGCACTGGAGAGGATGGCTGCACAGGCTACTGTACCAGCCCAAGCACTAGCTCCAGTACCTCGAGCTAGGGTTGGATCAGTAAAAGATTTTGTTCAGATGGGTCCAAGGCAGTACAAGGGCACTGAGAGCCCGGAGGAGACTACCAACTGGATCACTCACACGAAGAAGCTACTGGAGGCATCGCAGTTACCTACGGACCTATGGATGACGGGTGTACGGACGCTTCTAGAGGGTAATGCTCATCACTGGTGGGAATCCATGGAGCGCCAGTTGTGTACTTACCAGACTTGGGAGCAGTTCTTGGAGTGCTTTGAGGGAAAGTACTTCCCAGACACTGTCAGGGACACCTTGTATGATCAGTTTCTTCACTTGGAGCAGGGAAACCGAACAGTGGACGAATATGATGTCGAGTTTAGTCGACTTAGCAAATATGGCGCTGCTTTGATACCAAATGACTTGGCTAAGGCTAAGAGGTTTCATCGAGGACTGACCCAGGAGCTACAATATTATACAAGCTCGCAGTCCCGAGTCTCTTATGCTGAACTACTGACAGAGGCCAGATTTCAGGAAACCATTAGCAGAGAAAAGGGAGGTCAGATGAGGACACAACAAGGATCAGCAAGGATACAATAGGGACCAGCTAGGACACAACAGGGAGGACCTATCAGACGTCTCTTGGCACAGCAGCATCAGCAGCACCGAGCAGTACCGTACCAGAATTCGGGGAAGCCCTACTGCAATTACTGTGGGAGAATTGGATATATTTCGAAAGATTATCGGACCCATTTGGGTCAGTGTATGAGATGTGGCTCCGAACAACACATGGCGAGAGACTGCCCAATGCAGGCATCGACACTACCAACGCCAGCACAGAGACTAGCGCTTCCAGCACCGAAGCCAGCCCAGCAGATGATCGGACCGGGAGCACCCCGACCCCCAGCAGTAGGAGGATTTCAGAGAGGACCACCGCTACCTACCCAGGAGGAGCAGTATATGAGGGCCGAACATGGACAGCCGCAGAGGAACGGGCGAGCTTTTGCATTGGAGGTAGATGACATGGATCATAAGGTGGATGTCATAGCAGGTATTACCCTTGCTTTTACTTTTCCTGCTGTGACATTATTTGATACGGGAGCCACCCACTCATTCATATCATCTAGTTTTATTGCCAAACACAACATTGCTTCTACACCATTATCTAGTTGTGTTAGAATTCTTACCGGAGGAGGAGTTGTACCAGTTAGTCGAGTTTGTAGATCGGGCCCTATAGTGATACGTGGCAGAGAGATGAATGCCCAACTCTTAGTCCTTCCTATGCCAACTTTTGATATTGTGCTTGGAATAGACTGGCTAAGCAAGTACCGCGCTTTCTTCGATTGTTTTGGAGGAAGCATTCTTTTTAAGGTACCAGGCCAGCCTGAACTTGAGTTTGCCCGAGGATCCACAGAAATTCTTGATGGTATGCAGCTCGCAATGGACGATGTTGTCTATCATCCTATTATTTTAGAATTTCAAGACGTCTTTCCAGAGGATTTGCCAGGACTACCCCCAGACAGAGACGTAGAGTTTTCAATTGAACTAGCACCCGGAGCAGCACCTATAGTATCGCATGTTTACAGACTGGCGAAGAAGGAGATGGACGAGCTGAAGGCATAGTTAAAGGAGCTAGAGGAGAAAGGTTTTATCCGACCAAGTGCATCACCCTGGGGAGAACCAGTGTTATTTGTACCCAAGAAGGATGGGTCAGTACGTATGTGCATTGACTACAGAGCCTTGAATGTAGTGACAGTGAAGAACAAATATCCATTGCCACGCATTGATGACTTATTTGATCAACTCAGTGGAGCTAAGGTATTCTCGAAGATATATCTGAGATCGGGATATCATCAGGTGAAGGTACGAAAGCAGGACATTCCGAAGACCACATTCAGAATAAGATATGGACACTACGAGTTTTTGGTCATGCCATTTGGATTGACCAATGCTCCAGCGATCTTCATGGACTTGATGAATTGAGTCATCCACCAGTACTTGGATCAGTTCGTGGTCGTCTTTATAGATGATATACTTGTCTATTCGAAGAGCCACGAGGAGCACGAGGAGCATCTGCGGATTGTTTTAGAGACTTTGAGGAGAGAGCAGTTATATGCTAAGCTCAGCAAATGTGAGTTCTTCTTGGACAGAGTTTCATTTCTTGGATATATTGTTATAGGAGATGGTATTTCTGTTGATCCAGAGAAGATCTCAGCAGTTGAGACATGGCCTATTCCTAAATCAGCAGCAGAGGTGAGGAGTTTCCTTGGACTTGCGGGATATTACCGACGGTTCGTGGAAAACTTCTCGAGAATAGCGGCACCTATGACTCGTTTGACTTGTAAGGACCAAGAATTTATATGGACCGCCGAGTGTCAAGCCGCCTTTGAAGAGTTGAAGAAGCGACTGACTACATCACCAGTATTGACTATTCCGTCAGGATCAGGAGGTTATGTGATCTACAGTGACGCATCAGGGAAAGGCTTGGGATGCGTATTGATGCAGCATGGCAAGGTGATTGCATATGCATCTAGGCAGTTACGAGTGCATGAGATGAATTATCCAACTCATGACTTGGAACTTGCAGCCGTTGTATTTGCTCTGAAGCTATGGAGACATTACTTATATGGGGAACGAGTAGAAATCTATACAGACCACAAAAGCCTCAAGTACGTCTTCACGCAGAAGGAGTTAAATATGAGACAACGTCGATGGCTCAAGTTGATAAAAGATTTCGAGATAGAGCTACATTATCATCCAGGCAAGGCTAACGTGGTAGCAGACGCGTTAAGCCGGAAGCCAGCAGCTTACTTCTTGACAACACAGAGGAAACTATTGGAGGACTTGCAAGAGCTTGGCATTGAAGTGATATTACCAGGAGCAGATGGGACACTAGCCAACTTGTAAGTTCAATCATCATTGGTAGAGAGGATTTGTAAGCCCCCTGGTTTTCAGAATTTGAACTTCGGATTTTTCCCAATTTTTCTGGTATTTTTCGGGAATTAAAACCTAGGCGTTAGTAATTCAATGATTTTTAATTTCGGTTAATTCATATTAAAATATTATGGAAATAATATTTTAGGGTGTAAAACGGAAAACCGGACATGTGGTAATTTTCGGTGAATTTATTGGACTCCGGAAACCCGTTTAAAGCCCTAGAAACCAATTTAGAATTAAACTGAATTTAAATTCGTGCCAACGCCCGACATCCCCATGAGAGCCGAAGCCCAGCCCAAGGAGCGTTGACCCGTTGACCCAGCCCGAATCCTAGGTCTAACCCTATTCTAATTTCTGCATGTATAAATACCTACTTAGTTCCTAAGTTTTCTCCACAAGAAAAAGAAAAGAAAAAGAAAAGGAAAAAAAAAAAAACCCTAATCCCAAAATCCCCAAATTCCTAATTACCTAACCCTAACCCTAAGCATCCGCCACCCTCAGCCGACCCCTCTCCGGCGGCGCACCGCCCGCGTCCACTCTGACTCCGGCCACCCGCTGCCCGCCTCGCCCCGCGGCCCTCCAGGCTCCGCCTCCCTGTTCCCCGTCCACCGCTCTCAAGCACCCGACCCCGACCTCATCCTCCTCCTCCTCCTCCTCCGCCTTCATCCTCTCCCCCACGTTCTGCCTCGCCGTGCCAACCGCCACCCTCCGCCGCAGTCGACACCTCGACCCGCCCCCGACCTAACTCCCCTTCAGCAACCCTAGATCCGTCCCCTCCGCCTCCGCCAACCCACAGCACTCCGCCGTTTCCCTTCTCCCTCCCTGAAACCTAGCTGCTACTCTCCTCCTCCGCCGGCGTAGCCACCCGCAGAGCTCACCTCCGCCAGCTCCGTCCGGCGAGCTTTCCCCGAGCCCAGCCGAGCTTCCCCCTATCCGGCACCGCCCTGAGTTGCCGCCGCCTCCTCCAGTAACTCTCCGCCGAACCCAGGACCACCACGAGCCTGTTCCCTCCGTCCCTGTCGACGACCGGCCGCCCACAGCACCAGATCCGGCCGGCCTCCCCCACTGCAGCGCCGCCGCCACCGGTCAGCACCGCCCTGCCGTGCCTCCTCCCCGCTGCGGCCTCGACTCATCCGGACCCCTCAACTCCCAACCACCGCTGCTTCGCCCAGCCGACCCCGATCTCGCCGCCAGAGCTCGACCGCAGTACCTCCATCGCCCAGCGCCTCTCCCGGCGAGCCCTCCGACGAGTCACCGACGGACACGAAGCAGGAACAGAAACCCTAAAACCTAGGGTGGACACAGGACTCGACACAGGACACTTCGCGTCGTGTCGGACACGAGATATCTCGATTTTCATACCATATTCAGGTACCCGTAACTTCTTGCTCGTAGCTCGGATTTCAATTCCGTAAATTGTATCGCGTAGCCTGTATGACCTTCTCGGTGCCCGTGTAAACCGCTCGGGGCATCGCGTCCTGTAGTGATCGCACCCCGCGATCCAAAAATAGGAAAACCAACGCCCTGTTTCACCCCGGAACTGAGTACGCCCCGCCAAACGGGACGAATTGGTCGTGCGCGGTCTTTACAGAACTGTGCGCGACGTTGATACGGTCGTGTGGGATTTCGTAGAAGTCGATTCAGAGGTGCGTGCACCCCGGAATCAACGCGTATCCGCCGACGACACCCCGTATCCGTTCTTTCTGGAACACGTCGTAACTTTGTGTACACACGTCGGATCGAAACGAAACTTGCGCCATCGGACTCGTAGCCATACGCTGGTCCTGTGACCCAAGTTTGGTTCGATTCTGAGAACGTTGACAAAATCGCGTATCGTGGCCCCACAGGCTCCACTCGACGGACGATTTTGAGAACGGCTCATCGGAATCCAATTTTGGAAGTTCCGTTGGGTTCGTATCATCGTTCCTGACCCGTTGACACTAAGTTTGACTGTTTTGGAGACCTTTGACCCTGACGCACTTTTCGGTGCAAAGTGGCCCACATGTGGACCCCACTTTGGCCCGGAAATGTCATTTTTGCCCTTGTGTCCAAATTGGACTCAAGGACAGGCGTTTTTAGCTATTTGATATTTTCTGAATCTAATGGTGATGTTTATTTCAGCAACCGGAGTAGTACCTGCAGATCACACTGAGACTAGAGCTACAGTTGGAGCCAGGACCCCAGGCATTTCCTTGCTTATTTATATTGTGGTGCATGCTTAACCTAGGACCGTATGACGTACTTAGCGTCCGATTATCAGTCGGGTGTCGACACTGTACGCAGTGTTGGGTACTGTCATCTAGAGATGGACATTCGTGACACTTTATTCTCGTACTTGTCTTATCAAGTACCATATGACCCAGGATACTTGACACTATTCATGAGACAGGATTTTCCCGAGATATTCGTGGTGATTCTGTATAGGATGCAGGACATGGACATTATATTCTTAGATACTTTATGACTTATTGCATTAGCTATGATCTTGCGTGACATGGACATGGGGCCACATGGACATGAGACGTATGGTTACATTGGGTGGGGAGAGACACACAGGCTACAGGTTGATTTTATATATTATGACAGCGTCTCAGTCTTTCTCTGAGCTAGACGACTGCTGGCATCTCAGTCTTTCGCTGAGCTAGACGACCACATGATATCACTGCTACCGGCTCCCCGACACAGAGCTTGTAGTGGCTCAGCCTGAGTACTCGTGATGCTCTCATATTGTATATCACTTAGATGGTTACATATTTACCCTATTGCTTTATTTATTTCATTATCTGCTGCACTGCATTTATTTTGGCATGAGCTTTCTTGTACCTTGCTATGTCCCCTGAGGACCTGGATCCGGATTATGTCCCCAGATACTGCAGACGAGATCTCCACAGAGTTGTACAGCACAGGAGCATTAGCAGGAGCAGAAGCAGGTGCCTACATTGGAGCAGTACCAGGACCAGAGGACGGGATCGTACCAGAGGACTTCTTCTGAGTATTGGTTTGAGATACTCATTTACTTCTGTTCCTATTTACGTTACTTCCAGTCTATTGCATTATTGTATTAGACTTGTTCTCGGATTGTTCTCCGAGACTCTTTATTGAGATATGCTAGATTATATTTACTTGCATTATTCTGGCATTTGATCTGTGATTATCTGTTGTGGATAAGATTAGTATAGACTGAGACATGTATTATTGGACCTGCTTATTGTTATATTACAGCTTAAGTATGCCCTGATAGATCCATTAAATTGGGTTGTCCATCGGTGCGTACTGCTGGCCATTATCACGCGTCTGGTCCCTCGGTATTTTGGGTCTGGGGCGTGACATAGTTTTTGTGGTGGCCCATGCAGGTCAACGACTAAATTGTTCGGTTTCAACTTAGGGACCGAGCAAGCCTGCAATAAGAATAGGATAAGTTTTTAGGAATCTCATCCACTTGCTTGAAACGTTCTTGATATCTTTATCAGATTCGAATTTAATTCTTGACTTACATCCTGCCTTGATTTCTGTGCGCCTCTTATCGTTTATTTTGGTTGCAGAGTTATGGATTCACAAGCAAACGACGAGACACCTGCAATATCACTACGAGATGCTTTGGTAACCAATGAAGAGAAAGTAACACCAGTAGAAGAAGGTCAATCCGCTCAACAGCACAGTCAAGCAAATCAGCAAGATGACATTTCACCATCGACGCAATTGCCCGTAATTCCACCAGGGCAGGCCATGGACGGGCAGCAGATGTTTCAAATGATCTATGCAATAATACAAGCTCAACAAGAGGCCTTGAGTCGCAGCCTAGCAGTCGCACTAGCGCAGGCAGATTTACCAGCACGACGACCAACGACGGGCTCTATTTCCGATTTCCGCCAGCTGAAGCCTCGTACCTTCTCAGGCAAGGAGGAGCCCACAGAAGTTCATGAGTGGCTCACCAACACACGACATTAATTAGAAGCAGCCGAGCTTCTAAGAGAACGTTGGATGACTGCCGTCAGAATGCAGTTGACGGACAATGCCCATCACTGGTGGCTATCTGAGGAGACACGGCTCGGACCAGACCGAGTCACTTGGGAAGAGTTCTCTAAACTTTTTTAGGAGATGTACATACCAGCCATCGCTCGATCAGAACTTTGCGACAAGTTCAATAGCCTTACTCAAGACAATCTGACAGTGGAAGAATACAATGCAGAATTTATTCGTCTAAGTCGCTTTGCCCCAACCCTGATCCCGACAGAAGAAGAGAAGGCCGAGAAGTTCTTCGACGGACTAAACATTGAGCTACAGAAACTGATCGGATCCGTCGCACCTACTTCTTACTCAGACGTTCTTGCTGCAGCCCGACGCATGGAGCGTGTCATCAGGAGAGAGACCAGTCTGAAGCGATCATCTACATCAGCACCCGCCGGAGCACCACAGGAAGAAGCTACAAAGAGACCTCACGTGCATCAGCCATCAGAAGCATCTCCACAGTCTCTACCTATCTGTCAATATTGTCGCAAACGAGGCCATATTGAGGACGAGTGCAGACGAAAAAGGAAAGTATGTTTAGCTTGCGGATCCAGTCAGCATTCATTGAGGGAATGCCCCGAACGTCGAGACAGAGCACTAATGGTTAACCAACAAGAAGTACCAGTACCAAGGCCAGTCTATCCAGCATTGGGAGTACCACAGACGGGAGTTCAAGGAATCAGACCACCAGCCCCAGGAGGGAATCAGCCGAGGCCACCCTTGGCACCACAAGCAACACTCTTCCAGCAGGCTCAACAGCAGCAGAGGAATCAACTACAAGGACGTGAACAAGCTCCAGCGATGACTTTGGAAGACGCGCAGACCCATGGAGTAGCTAATGCGCATAATTCTTCGTAGTTTTCTGTTTCTAGATTTGTTTTATCTCGTGCCTATTGGTTCGTGACCTCAGACTTAACATATGTAATTTTGAACTTGCTTATAATTGATAACCGTAGAGATTATAGAGTCTTTTTGCGATTGTGCTTACTTTGTGTTGTTTTGTGAACTTGAATTAAGTTGTACCTTCTTTCATCATCATCTAGCGTACTTATATTTGTTGTACTACCTTGACTCATGCTGCTATTTTATAGCCTAGTTTTTTAAGCTTATTCTTTATCGAGCTTGTTCATGACATGTGTTATTGGGGCCTGATCCACCCCACTAATACAATTGTCTATTCAGAATCAGTGTATTACGGTCTGATCAACCTTAGTGCATTTTGATTCGCCCTTCGTAATACTACTATACGTGGATTGAGATATGTAGTGATTAGTAGACGAATATACTTGCCCTAGACATGTCTGAGCATATCGTATTAGTTACATAATTGTACTAATACGAGCACATGAATAAGGATTACCAGAATAGGATTTCAATCCACAACTGTCTTGACAAATCCTATTTGAATTCGTTGAACGCCTTGATCCCGATACTTCTATTCTATTACCTCACCCTTGAACTCTTTATTTTTGATCTTCGTCTTTCCTTATATCGGAAAGACGAAACCTCATGCTTGGTATAAGTTTAAGGTATAGACAGTACTAGATGTACCCCACAGGCCGGTCACATTGTTGATGACCCTTTTTATATGATTAAGGAATACCATAGGTGATATGTTTGGTGTTAAGGACTTGAGGATTCAAAAACATTATTAAATAAGTTGGGGCATAGCTTTGTTAGAGGTATAGCCTTAGATGAGAGATGGGTAAATTCTAAGTTGGGTAGAGACCGCAATGTTCACTTGAGAGAAATCTCTTAGACTGTAATCAAGTGAGATTGGATAAAGAGAGAGCCCTACCCTAATTTAATTTTGAGGACGAAATTTTTATAAGTTGGGTAGATTATAAGCCCCCTGGTTTTCAGAATTTGAACTTCGGATTTTTCCCAATTTTTCTGGTATTTTTCGGGAATTAAAACCTAGGCGTTGGTAATTCAATGATTTTTAATTTCAGTTAATTCATATTAAAATATTATGGAAATAATATTTTAGGGTGTAAAACGGAAAACCGGACATGTGGTAATTTTTGGTGAATTTATTGGACTCCGGAAACCCGTTTAAAGCCCTAGAAACCAATTTAGAATTAAACTGAATTTAAATTCGTGCCAACGCCCGACATCCCCATGAGAGCCGAAGCCCAGCCCAAGGAGCGTTGACCCGTTGACCCAGCCCGAATCCTAGGTCTAACCCTATTCTAATTTCTCCATGTATAAATACCTACTTAGTTCCTAAGTTTTCTCCACAAGAAAAAGAAAAGAAAAAGAAAAGGAAAAAAAAAAAACCCTAATCCCAAAATCCCCAAATTCCTAATTACCTAACCCTAACCCTAAGCATCCGCCACCCTCAGCCGACCCCTCTCCGGCGGTGCACCGCCCGCGTCCACTCCGACTCCGGCCATCCGCTGCCCGCCTCGACCCGCGGCCCTCCAGGCTCCGCCTCCCTGTTCCCCGTCCACCGCTCTCAAGCATCCGACCCCGACCTCATCCTCCTCCTCCTCCGCCTTCATCCGCTCCCCCACGTTCTGCCTCGCCGTGCCAACCGCCACCCTCCGCCGCAGTCGACACCTCGACCCGCCCCTGACCTAACTCCCCTTCAGCAACCCTAGATCCGTCCCCTCCGCCTCCGCCAACCCACAGCACTCCGCCGTTTTCCTTCTCCCTCCCTGAAACCTAGCTGCTACTCTCCTCCTCCGCCGGCGTAGCCACCCGCAGAGCTCACCTCCGCCAGCTCCGTCCGGCGAGCTTTCCCCGAGCCCAGCCGAGCTTCCCCCTATCCGGCACCGCCCTGAGTTGCCGCCGCCTCCTCCAGTAACTCTCCGCCGAACCCAGGACCACCACGAGCCTGTTCCCTCCGTCCCTGTCGACGACCGGCCGCCCACAGCACCAGATCCGGCCGGCCTCCCCCACTGCAGCGCCGCCGCCACCGGTCAGCACCGCCCTGCCGTACCTCCTCCCCGCTGCGGCCTCGACTCATCCGGACCCCTCAACTCCCAACCACCGCTGCTTCGCCCAGCCGACCCCGATCTCGCCGCCAGAGCTCGACCGCAGTACCTCCACCGCCCAGCGCCTCTCCCGGCGAGCCCTCCGACGAGTCACCGACGGACACGAAGCAGGAACAGAAACCCTAAAACCTAGGGTGGACACAGGACTCGACACAGGACACTTCGCGTCGTGTCGGACACGAGATATCTCGATTTTTATACCATATTCAGGTACCCGTAACTTCTTGCTCGTAGCTCGAATTTCAATTCCGTAAATTGTATCGCGTAGCCTGTATGACCTTCTCGGTGCCCGTGCAAACCGCTCGGGGCATCGCGTCCTGTAGTGATCGCACCCCGCGATCCAAAAATAGGAAAACCAACGCCCTGTTTCACCCCGGAACTGAGTACGCTCCGCCAAACGGGACGAATTGGTCACGCGCGGTCTTTACAGAACTGTGCGCGACGTTGATACGGTCGTGTGGGATTTCGCAGAAGTCGATTCAGAGGTGCGTGCACCCCGAAATCAACGCGTATCCGCCGACGACACCCCGTATCCGTTCTTTCTGGAACACGTCGTAACTTTGTGTACACACGTCGGATCGAAACGAAACTTGCGCCATCGGACTCTAGCCATACGCTGGTCCTGTGACCCAAGTTTGGTTCGATTCTGAGAACGTTGACAAAATCGCGTATCGTGGCCCCACAGGCTCCAATCGACGGGCGATTTTGAGAACGGCTCATCGGAATCCAATTTTGGAAGTTCCGTTGGGTTCGTATCATCGTTCCTGACCTGTTGACACTAAGTTTGACTATTTTGGAGACCTTTGACCCTGACGCGCTTTTCGGTGCAAAGTGGCCCACATGTGGACCCCACTTTGGCCCGGAAATGTCATTTTTGCCCTTGTGTCCAAATTGGACTCAAGGACAGGCATTTTTAGCTATTTGATATTTTCTGAATCTAATGGTGATGTTTATTTCAGCAACCGGAGTAGTACCTGCAGATCACACTGAGACTAGAGCTACAGTTGGAGCCAGGACCCCAGGCAAGTGTACCTTGCCAAACCTTGCAGTTCTTGTTGCATATTTCCTTGCTTATTTATATTGTGGTGCATGCTTAACCTAGGACCGTGTGACGTACTTAGCGTCCGATTATCAGTCGGGTGCCGACACTGTACGCAGTGTTGGGTACTGTCATCTAGAGATGGACATTCGTGACACTTTATTCTCGTACTTGTCTTATCAAGTACCATATGACCCAGGACACTTGACACTATTCATGAGACAGGATTTTCCCGAGATATTCGTGGTGATTCTGTATAGGATGCAGGACATGGACATTATATTCTTAGATACTTTATGACTTATTGCATTAGCTATGATCTTGCGTGACATGGACATGGGGCCACATGGACATGAGACGTATGGTTACATTGGGTGGGGAGAGACACACAGGCTACAGGTTGATTTTATATATTATGACAGAGTCTCAGTCTTTCTCTGAGCTAGACGACTGCTGGCGTCTCAGTCTTTCGCTGAGCTAGACGACCACATGATATCACTGCTACCGGCTCCCCGACACAGAGCTTGTAGTGGCTCAGCCTGAGTACTCGTGATGCTCTCATATTGTATATCACTTAGATGGTTACATATTTACCCTATTGCTTTATTTATTTCATTATCTGTTGCACTGCATTTATTTTGGCATGAGCTTTCTTGTACCTTGCTATGTCCCCTGAGGACCTGGATCCGGATTATGTCCCCAGATACTGCAGACGAGATCTCCACAGAGTTGTACAGTACAGGAGCATTAGCAGGAGCAGAAGCAGGTGCCTACATTGGAGCAGTACCAGGACCAGAGGACGGGATCGTACCAGAGGACTTCTTCTGAGTATTGGTTTGAGATACTCATTTACTTCTGTTCCTATTTACGTTACTTCCAGTCTATTGCATTATTGTATTAGACTTGTTCTCGGATTGTTCTCCGAGACTCTTTATTGAGATATGCTAGATTATATTTACTTGCATTATTCTGGCATTTAATCTGTGATTATCTGTTGTGGATGAGATTAGTATAGACTGAGACATGTATTATTGGACCTGCTTATTGTTATATTACAGCTTAAGTATGCCCTGATAGATCCATTAAATTGGGTTGTCCATCGGTGCGTACTGCTGGCCATTATCACGCGTCTGGTCCCTCGGTATTTTGGGTCTGGGGCGTGACAGGATTAAGGCAACTTTGCCTACAGATGCCAGATTCAGGAGACTAAAGGAAAGGACAGAGGTCGGAGAGCAGACCGGATTGCACATTCATGAGGATGGGATATTACGATGTGGTGATCGTCTTTATGTTCCAAATGGAGAGATTCGACAGGAGATGATGGCAGAGGCTCATAGTTCGATTTATTCTATTCATCCTGGAGGTACCAAGATGTATCGCGACTTACGAAAGCACTTTTTGGTGGCATGGAATAAAGAGAGAGATAGCTCGCTTTGTAGCTAAATGTCTGGTATGTCAACAAGTGAAGGCAGAGCACCAGAGGACCGCAGGATTATTGCAACCACTTCCGATTCTAGAGTGAAAGTGGAAGCACATCACTATGGACTTCATCACGGGTTTTCCCAAGAGTCCAAGTGGGAGAGATGCAGTGTGGGTAATAGTGGACTGACTCACCAAGTTAGCCCATTTTATACCTTTTAGAGTGGGTCAGTCTATAGAAGCTTTAGCTGACTTATATATGAGGCAGATCGTGAGATTGCACGGCATACCAGTCAGCATTGTATCGGACAGAGATTCGCGCTTCACATCGCACTTTTGGAGGAGCATGCAAGAGAGTCTTGGTACTCGTCTGAAGTTCAGTACATCTTACCACCCGCAGACAGATGGGCAGTCGGAGCGTACTATTCAGACCTTGGAGGATATGTTGAGGGCTTGCATGTTAGACTTCAGAGGATCATGGGAAGACCACCTACATCTTGTAGAGTTTTCTTACAATAATAGCTATCAAGCGAGTATTCAGATGGCTCCGTTTGAAGTATTGTATGGAAGAAAATGTAGGTCTCCTGTGTGTTGGAGTGACGTGGAAGAACGTCAGATTCTGGGACCCGAGTTGGTGGTCAACACCGTAGAGACAGTCAAGAAGATTCAGGGACACTTGCGAGCAGCGCAAGACAGGCAGAAGCAGTGGGCAGAGCTTCATCGTCGTCCCTTGGAGTTCAAAGAGGGCGATCACGTCTTCTTGAGGATATCACCGACCAGAGGCACCATCCGATTCGGAGGGCGCGGCAAGTTGAGTCCAAGGTATATTGGACCATTTGACGTGCTTGAGAGAATTGGAGAGGTGGCATATCGACTTGCGCTACCACCATCACTGGAGGGAGTACATGACGTATTCTATGTGTCGCAGCTCAGGCGATATGTGGCAGACAGCAGTCATGTTCTCGACCATTCAGAGATCACCATTGGGCCGAGCTTGTCATAATAAGAAGAAAATCGTGGGGATCCTTGATCGTCGAGAGAAAGTGTTGAGGAACCAGTCTATTTCCTTGGTTCGCGTAGCATGGAGGCATGGCGCACCAGGAGAATCAACTTGGGAACGCGAGGACGACATGCGCAAGCATTTTCTGAACCTATTCGCAGACCAAGGTATGAATTTACATTGTTAATTTATATCTTAAACCATTATTGCATTCTATCGTGGCTTAATTTTAATTTCGAGGACAAAATTTTTACAAGTTGGGTAGAATGTAAAACCCCCTTCCTAAAAATCGTATATACCCTTTTTTATCTATTAGTTATTAACTTAAATTATAGTAATTAGGGATAAATAGGAGAGTAGATTTTTTATAATTTTTACTTTAGGTGTTCGGGCACTTAGAGGACTTATGGGACCATCAGAAATTTTTCGGAATTTATTTCATGTAGGAGACCCCTTGAGCAGTTGCTAGCCTTATGGTGTGCATTATCCTAATCTATAAATTTTTTTATGTATATATATATATATATATATATATATATATATATATATATATATATATATATATATTTAAAAAGAAAGGAAAATAAAATAAAATAAAATAAAATAAATAATAATATAATAATAATTAATAAAGTAATACTAATATACTACTATTCTTAGCAAAACTATAAAGCAAACTAACTATTACAAAGCAGCGAATTCTTAGCAAACCATAAAGCAACTAACTATTACTAAAGGAACAGCTACTAGCTTGCAACGTAGCAAAACCAATTTATTCCTATCCGCGGACACAGCACCCCCTTTCGCAAACTACTCATATTCTCTCTCTTCCTATCCTATATATATATATATATATATATATATATATATATATATATATATATATATATATATATATATATTATTTCATAAAACCCTAATCTAAAATCTCCAGACCCCCTCTTCTCATCTAGAGTCGCCACCGCAGCCAGAGAACCCCGCCAGGCCGTCCAAACCATCCCGACGACCCCGACCTCGCGCACTGCAGATTCCCACACGAGGCACCTTCGCTCCGGAGTTGTTTTCCGTCGACTCGCTCAACCAAACGTCGTTCCGTCTTCACCGGTATGCTCACCCCTTAACTCTCTTCCATATTTGTATAATAGAAGACCTCGAACAACGTGTACCCATAGGCGAAACCAGCATCCAAGTTGGCACGAGCAGACCGAATTCTGGGATCGCACAAAACTGCGGTGACCACCCATATTGCCGAGTTCGTATCTCCCACCACAGAGATCCGAATTCGGTGATTCTTTTTGATATGTGTAGAATACTTGACCTAGTTTATTTTCTGTTAAATAACCCTAGATTATTAGCTGCTGTGGACAGAATTAAATTCGTCACAAAACTCCGCGAACCCACTTTTTTTAGAATTCTAAAAGTTGTGAAACGGAGCGCGTCCCGCCAAACGGGACCGCCCCGCCGTGTACCAAGTGTACCAAATGGTGCACGCAGCGTAACCGAACACGTAAAAATTCATGGGAACTGATTCGGACGCGTGTGCGCGCCGGAATCAGGCCGTATCCGCGGACACACCCCGTATCGCAATATTTGTGGAACTCGCGCATATTTTGTGCATGCTTGTCAGATTACGAAAAAACTTGTACCACTGGACTCGTGGTAACGCGCTGGTCCTGTGACCCAATTTTCATACAATTCTGAGACAGTTGACCAAATCGCCAATTGGCGGGCCCCACAATTGACTTTTTGGACAAAATTGTGTTCGGCTCATCGAAATCCACATTTGGACATACCGTTGGGTTTGTATTGACATCTAGAGTTGTTTGACCTATAGTTTGCCCCATTTAGAGACTGTTACCCTTGGCACATTTTTCGGTGCAAAGTGGACCACACGTGGACCCCACTTTTACCCGAAATTACCGTTTTGCTCCTGTGTCCAAATTGGACGAAAGGGATGTGCTTTTTAGCTATTTTGCTCATTCCGAAAATGTTAGTGATGTTTATTTCAACATCTGGAGACGTTTGTTCGGAGTCCTTAGTTCCAGGTTCCGTGTCCTTGACATTTGGGCGCGTACACTTTACAGATTTCTTGCCAGGCAAGTATACCTTGCCATTGTACTGTATTACATTCCATATGATGCATGCATATTTATTTTTTGTTTATTTAG
Source organism: Iris macrosiphon (assembly GCA_036927795.1). Classification (NCBI taxonomy): domain Eukaryota; kingdom Viridiplantae; phylum Streptophyta; class Magnoliopsida; order Asparagales; family Iridaceae; genus Iris; species Iris macrosiphon. Next base: position 15,261,086 of record JAYESA010000002.1, read on the forward strand.
TTCATTTATTTTAACTGCTATATAAACTGCGCGTCCAAGGAAACTTGGGTGCAACGACGGTGTCGTCGTACTATATTTTTATTTATGTATATGCATTTGACCTACTTTATGAGACTACCCCATCTTCATGAGGCATTTGTGTTTCATTGGCCATGACACTATTCTTACACGAGTGTGAGTCACATGTAGGACACGGACTTGCGTACTCGGCTGGCCACTGGTACGTATAGGTCGTGCGACGGATAGGGATAACTGTCAATAGAAACTTTGCATGCTAGTAGACCTGGAGATTATTAGAGGTTTATCGTGTCATGGACATGACATGCTTAGAGCATTGGGTGGGGAGAACAACAAGTACCGCATTTGAGCTCCTTTGCACTTTTTTCTATTGTACGGCCGGATTCTCCGCTGGAGATACGGGCGGTGATGACCACTATATATTATATTATTATCAGGCGGGCCTCCGGTGTTCGAAAGTCGTCGTGCCTTTGTAGGCCCCTGGATCTCCAATAGAGAACCATGCCAAATCCCAGTTTTCAGCCAGATAGCTCACTTGTGGGGAAAGGTGTTCTTAACTGCATTCACTTAGATGGTTAGGTGACCCCAATGGATATTTATTTTCAGTACTTTATTGGCATGTATTTTTTGTATCTTGTTACGTCCCTCTGAGGACCTGGTCCCTTTCCAGATATAGATAAGCAGGAGTACCCGCAGGAGTATGGACCTGGACCTGACGCTACCTATCAGTCTGAGGTGATCTTACCTTCTGATTATTTGTGATTCATTGCAGCTGTTTAGAGATTCTAGTTGCTATTCTTTTTCGAGACATTTATTCTTATATTAGAGTTTATTCTCTTCTCTCTTTAGTAGTTTATTATAGTCGATTTGCAGTGGATTTGTTTTCATCCGACTATCACACTTTAAGATTACTATTTGAGACTGCTTCTTGATATTCTGTTATTGATTTCTATTATTCTATTATTTGTGCTGTGAATGAGATATAGAACTGCGTGTGACTTGTTGTGACATATATTACCACTGTGGATTGGATATTCATGTACAGCATACGTGTGTATATGGTTTCCATATATTGGAGTTCGTATACATACGGCTGGCGTGTTACGTATTCCTAGTCCTACATATTTTGGGACTAGGGCGTGACAATTGGAGACGTAAAGGTTACAGAGGACGAGGTTATTCTGAAGAACTTCTCTTGAGCACACAGTATTCTCACCATTCTTTATTTATGCTTAGTGTTCTTAAATATTTTATCTTGTAGTGACTTCTAGATATTGTAATTGGAGTTATTTTTCTTTCCATTTTGATGACGGGTTATTCCCCGTGACATTACTTATATTGATTTGATTGGACAGATCATTTTATATTTTTGTGACTGGACTTATCTCTTTATGATTTCGTTACTTATTGTGGATGAGATTAGATATATAAACTGTGTCAGATATCGTAGACCATTTTATATGTATTATAGCTTAAGTGCACTCTAACGGGTCCATTAAATTGGGTTTGTCCATTGGAGTTGTGATGTTGGCTATTGCCACGTGGCTAGTCCTTTGGTATTTTTGGACTGGGGCGTGACACACTCAAATATTCATTGAAGCAATACAGGCAATTATCCAATAAAGCAATACAGTAAAACATGAAGGAAACACAATAATTAAATATCAGTCCATCTTGTTCAAGTGATTCAGTATAAGTTCATAGCATAGTATGCATGTTCTAATCATCGCATTATCCCGTGTGTTTTTTAAATGCACTATTAAGCTGATATTTTACTACTTATTGTAGCTCCCATTTTGGGAGTTGCCTTGGCGACCCAACAATCTCAAAGCATTTCCATGTTTGAATTACTTGACTCGGAGACGACTATTTTGATAGTCTTCCTGCCTCAAGTGAGTGAATCATTTTAAGTGAAGTGCTTTAACTCGTACCATAGTCTAAGTGAAGTAAATGCGGTAATGCGCAGGATAGTGCTACTAAGGCATAAGTGTAGAAGCATGGAAAATCTAGCTTTAATATGCTCAAACAAATATGTGCCCCAAAGGCCGACTCAGAAGAAATCAGGCTACAGAATGACCATACGGCCAAGAAAAAGCAGCATCCATGTGCCCTAAATATTGGCCGCATAAAGGCCTGACACAAAGATTATGTCTGATACAGAATTCTGACAAAAAGAATTTTCTGAACTCTTCAGAAAATGTGAGCACACTAAGCGACAAGAAGCTCTCGTCAGACTAATATTAATTTCTGACAGGCGCACAATGCCACGTGTACGAGGCCACATGAGTTCCAGAGTACATACATCTCTGGCCTCATACGTCCCAGACTCCATGCGTTTCATGCGTCTCTGGCTATACATTCCAGACTCCATGCGCTTCATGCATCTCTGGTCCTATGTGTTCCAGATTCCATGTATTTTATGCATCTCTGGCCCCATACGTTCCAGACTCCATGCATCATATGTGTCTCTTGTCCATGCGTTCCAAATGTCATGCGTCACATGCGTCTCAGACTCCATGCGTCCAACGTAGCAACGTTCCCTGAGACAAAATCTTTTTATTGCGACTGAAGTAATTCTCTCCAACTAAATGCGGGCCACGTGTCAAGCTGACCAATTCATGCAAACAAAAGGCGAGAACTGCCCAGATACTCAGCAACAGCAAATCCCAATAAACGTCCACGTGACAGCTCAGCCTGGGCTCAACTACATCATGTTAAGATGAAGTACACATGCAACCTACCTAGCGAATAAGCCCACAGTTGCAACCCCGTTCTGTTGAAGGAGCTCCATGCGGCCACCAAACAGAAGCATATGCGGCACCTATAGCCCATCACCATGATGGTTATAAATAGGAGCAACTTGGATGTTCCAAAAGGGGTAGGCGAGATTTTGTTTTTTTACTTCAGAGTGACTATACCCTTCCAGACGAGTTACGTACGTGCACACAAGCTCGAGAGAGGGAGAAAAGAAGAGAGCATCCCTCATTCCCTCGTCGATGCAGTACTCGATCTCCATCGTCACATTACCCAGATTAAATATTGTAAAACCCCTAATTTTTTTAAAAAACGTATTAGTTATTTAATTATTTAATTATTTAATTTATTTATAGTATTTATTAGTTAAAAGGAAAATATAAATTATTTGATTTAATTATTAGGTAAAGATGCATCTAGAATTATCGGAGCAAAACTATTATTTTTGTTTTAATTTATTTTAAGGAATCTTGTAGAGGGAATGATAGAATTTTAGATTATACAAACAAATTTCTTTTAGAATTTTATACCATATATATATATATATATATATATATATATATATATATATATATATATATATATATATATATATATATATATATATAGAGAGAGAGAGAGAGAGAGAGAGATAATTAGTAGTAAGTAAAAGATTAATAGAAAAGAAAAGAAAATGAAAACCTTTTATAAAATCCTAATCTACTAAACCATTAATCCCTAATCATTAAGTCCTAAACTAAGCTTTAAGCCTAAAGCTAAACACATTAAAGCCTAAAACAAACCCCCTAAAACCCTAAGCCCCCAGCAGACTAACCCCCTACCAGCTATAGCAGCAGACCCGCTTCAATACCCCCACCCTACCCACCCCCCCACGCGCGAGTCAGCGGCCCAGGCTCCTTCCGCGGCTCCCCTACATATATATATAGCATATGTAATATTATAAACCCTAACCTTAAATCTATACTCCACAACCCAGCGTCGCCGACCTCCACGACAACACCGCCGCCGCCGGAGCCCAGTACCACAACGACCAACGTCGTCCGCACAACCGCGAGCGCCGCACAGAATCTGACTGCGACGACCCCAACTTCACGTCCTATTTTCCGTCCCATCTCGTGACCAAATTTGACCCCGTCTTCACTGGTATGTCCATGACCTATCCCTCTTCCAACTCTGTATATTAGTTTCCTTCGAACAGTGCGTAACCCTAGGTGAAAATCGAGACCAATTTGGAGAAAAATCACAACTTTAATTTCAAAAAACGGTTGCGGTGACCCATGTTTAAGGACTCGTATCTCCCACCACAGAGATCCAAACTTAGATTTTCTTTTTGCTATATGAAGACCATGTAACCGAGATTATTTTTTGGTAATTATATTATTTTATTTGGTGTTATATGCAGAATTAAACTGGATTAAAAATTATAAAAAACTATTTTCGAAACCTTTAAAATTTGTGATACGGAGCGCTTTCCACCAAACGGGACCACCTCGTCACGTACCAATTGCACCGAAAGGTGCGTATGGTATGTCTAGAATGTGAACTTTTGTGAAAATTGATTCGGACGCGTGTGCGCGTCGAAATCAACCTGTATCCGCAAAAAGTTCCCGTATCGCGACTTTTGCAAAATATTGCACCATTTAGTGTACGCTCGCCAGAATGTGATAAAAATTGCACCATTGGATTCGTGGTATCACGTTGGTCCTGTGACCCAAGTTTCACGCAATTCTGAGACAGTTGACCAAGGTACCTATTTGCGGGCCCCATGGTTGACTTTTTGGGTGAATTTGTGTTCGGCTCACCGAAATCCAAAATTGGACATACCGTTGAGTTCATATTGACATTTAGAATTTTTTTAACCTATAATTTGTTCCATTTAGAGACCTTTACCCTTGGCATCCTTTTTGGTGCAAAGTGGGCCACACGTGGACCCCTCCTTGACCCGAAATTATCGTTTTGCCCCTGTGTCCAAATTGGACGAAGGGGTGGTGTTTTCTAGCTATCTCGCTTATTCCAGAAATGTTGGTGATATTTATTTCAGCATCCGAAGATGTTTATTCGGAGACCTGAGTTCCTGATCCTGTGTACCTGACATCTAGACGCTTACACTTTACAGATTACTTGTCAGGCAAGTATACCTTGCCATTGTACTGTGATTTATATTCCATATTTTGCATGCATCTTATTTTTGCTTATTTAGTTTATATATTTTAAACTGCTATATAAACTGCGCGTCCAAGAATAACTTGGGTGCAACGATGGTGGCGTCATATTCTATTTTTATCTATAAATATATGCATGTTGACCTAGTTTATGAGTATACCCCATTATCATGAGGCATACTTATGTTTCATTCTCCATGACACTATTATTACATGAGTGTGAGTCAAATATAGGACACGGACTTGCGTACTCGGCTGGCCACTGGTGCATATAGGTCGTACGACGGATAGGGATAACTGCTAATAGAAACTTTGCATGCTAGAAGACCTGGCAGTTATTTAGAGGTATCATCATGTCATGGATATGACATGCTTAGAGCATGGGATAGGGAGAATAACAAGTAACGCGTTTGGGCTCCTTTGTACTTTTCTTGTGTAACTCGTACGCTCCGATGGAGATGCGCGGTCATGATGACTACTATATATTATATATTATCAGGCGGCCTCTGACGTTCAAAAGACGACTTGCTTTGTAGGCCCCTGAATCTCCAAGAGAATTATGTCAATCCCATTTTAGCCAAATAGCCCACTTGTTGGAAAGTTGTTCTCAAACTGCATTCACTTAGACGGTTAGGCGACCCCATTGGATGTTTATTTTTTAGTACTTTATTAGCATGTTTATATGTATCTTATTACGTCCCTCTGAGGACCTGGTACCTTTTCAGATATAGACGGACAGGATTATCCACAGGAGTACGGACCCGGACCAGACGCTTCATTCCAGACGGAGGAGGTCTTACCTTCAGAGTATCTTTGATTCATCACAGTTGATGGATATTCTAGTTGCTATTTCTTTCATAGACATTTATCTTATATTAGAGTTTGATCTCTTCTCTTTTTAGTAGGTTTTAGTATAGTCGATTTGTAGTAGATTTGTTTCCATCCAACTATCATACTTTGTGACTTCCTATTTGATATTCAGTTATTTATTCCTATTTATTTATTTGTTTGTGCTGTGGATGAGATATAGATTATGTGTGACTTGTTGACAGTATATTACCACTGATGAATTTGATATTCATGTACAGCATACGTGTGTGTATGGTTTCTATATATTGGATTTCGTATACATACGGCTGGCGTGTTACGTATTCCTAGTCCTACGTATTTTGGGACTGTGACATATTCTTAGTGGTGGCCCATACAGGTCTAGAATATATTTTCTCGGTTACGTTACTGTTTCGAACAAGCCTGTGTATAAGAGTAGAATATAGGATCTCATACACGCTTGACTAAAACTCATCTTCCTTTTCAACTTTCTATTTAAATGCTTGCATCATATTTGATTCCTATACTCCTTCTAATCGTTTCGTCCACCTCTTGCAGAGAGATGGATTTGCGTAGTGGATGTACTGCCGCTGGAGGCGACACACCTTCAGGAGTCAATGGCCAAACTCAAGAAAAGATCTCGATGACTCCTAGACTTCTGGGGCCGGATGGACAGACTCACAATCCAGTCCCACTTGACCTTTCCATATCACCTAATAGGACTTTTTCGGCTTTATCGACACCACAGGATGGCCAGACACAGTTGTTATAATTCTTCCAAATGATGATGCAGAGACAGCAGGCGGTCGTACTAGATGCAGAGCAGAGGCAGTAAGCGGCAGAGCAAAGGCAAGAATTTCTGGCAGCACTTGAGAGAATGGCTGCACAGGCAACTGTACCAGCCCAGGCACTAGTTCCAATATCGCGAGCTAGAGTTTGTTCAATCAAGGACTTTATACAGATGGGTCCCAAGCCATATAAAGGCACTGAGAGCCCAGAGGAGACCACAAACTGGATTACCCACACTCAGAATTTATTAGAAGCATCGCAGCTACCTACAGATCTATGGATGGCAGGCGTAAGGACGCTGCTAGATGGTAACGCTCATCACTGGTGGGAATCAATGGAGCGCCAGTTGGGTATATATCAGACTTAAGAACAATTCTTGGAGTGCTTTGAGAGAAAGTACTTCCCGGACACGGTAAGGGACGCGTTGTACGATTAGTTTCTTCATCTGGAGCAGGGGAACAAGACAGTTGACGAATATGATGCAGAGTTTAGTCGCCTTAGTAAATATGGCGCTGTACTAATACCGAATAACTTGGTGAAGGCTAAGAGGTTTTACCACGGGCTGACTCAGGAGCTTCAACTCTACACTAGCTCACAGTCCCGGATCTCTTATACCAAATTATTTACAGAATCTAGATTACAAGAGACCATCAGCAGGGGAAAGAGAGGTCAACTGAAGACAAAGCAAGGATCAACAAGGACACAGCAAGGAGGGACTATCAGACATCCTTTGGCACAACAATAACAATATTAGCACAGAGCAGGACCGTACCAGAATTCGGAGAAGTCCCACTGCAATTATTGTGGAAAATGCGGTCACATTTTAAGAGACTGTCGGACTCGTTTGGGACAATATATGAGGTATGGTTCCGGACAGCATATGGCGAGATACTATCTAATGAAGCAGACATTGATGCTTCCACCGCCAGTACAGAGGCTAGCACTTCCAGCACCGAAGCCAGTTCAGCAGACGACTAGACCAGGAGCACCTCGACCCCTAGCAGCCGGAGGATTTCAGTGAGGACCACCGCTACCTACTCAGGAGGATCATTTCACGAGGGCCAGTCATTGACTACCACAGAGGAGTGGACAAGCTTTTACACTAGATGTGGATAACTTGGATTAGGAGATTGATATCATAGCAGGTATTGCTCTCGCTTTTACTTTTCCTGCTGTGATATTATTTGATACGGGAGCCACCCAAAATCGTTCATATCTTCTAGTTTTATTGCCAAACACAATATTGCCACTACACCTTTACCTAGTTGTGTTAGAATTCTTACCGGAGGAGGAGTTGTACCTGTAGTCGGATTTGTAGATCGTTTCCTGTAGTAATTTATGGCAGAGAGATGAGTGCCCGACTCTTAGTTCTTCCTATGCCAACTTTTGATATTGTGCTTGGGATGGACTGGCTAAGCAAGTACCACGCTTTCTTCGACTGTTTTGGAGAAAGCATTCTTTTTAAGGTACCAGGCCAGCCGGAACTTGAGTTTGCACAAGGATCCATAGAAGTCTTTAATGGTGTTCAGCTTACAATGGACGATATTATTTATCACCCCATCATTTCAGAGTTTTAAGACATCTTTCCAGAGGAATTATCAAGACTACCCCCGGACAGAGACGTAGAATTCTCAATTAAATTAGCACCAGGAGCAGCACCCATAGCGTCGCATGTTTATAGATTAGCGAAGAAGGAGATGGATGAGCTGAAGGCGCAGTTGAAAGAATTAGAGGAGAAAGGTTCCATTCGGCTGAGTGCATCACCCTGGGGAGCACCAGTATTATTTGTACCAAAGAAGGATGGGTCAGTGCATATGTGCATTGACTATAGAGCCTTAAATGCAGTGACCGTGGAGAATAAATATCTATTGCCACGCATTGATGACTTATTTGATCAGCTTAGTGGAGCCAAGGTGTTCTCGAAGATAGACTTGAGGTCGGGATATCACCAAGTGAAGGTACGGAAGTAGGACATCCCGAAGACCATATTCAGGATAAGATATGGACACTACGAGTTTTTGGTCATGCCATTTGGGTTGACCAATGCTCCAGCTATCTTTATGGACTTAATGAATCGAGTATTCCACCAGTACTTGGACCAGTTCGTGGTCATCTTCATAAATGACATACTTTTCTATTCGAAGAGCCACGAGGAGCACGAGAAGCACCTGCAGATTATTCTAGAGACATTGAGGAGAGAGCAGTTATATGCGAAGCTCAGTAAATGTGAGTTCTTCTTGGACAGAGTTTTGTTTCTTGGGCATGTCTTTACGGGAGATGGTATTTTTGTTAACCCAGAGAAAATCTCGGCAGTCGAGACATGGCCCGTTCCTAAATCAGCATCGGAGGTGAAGAGTTTCTTTGGACTTGTGGGATATTACCGACGGTACGTGGAGAACTTCTCAAGGATAGCAGCACTTATGACTCGGTTGACATGAAAGGATCAAGAGTTTGTATGGACCGACGAGTGTCAGGCCACTTTCGAGGAGATGAAGAAGAGACTGACCACAGCACCAGTATTGACTATTCCATCAGGATCAGGAGGTTATATGATTTACAGTGACTCATCGGGGAAAGGCTTGGGATGCATGTTGATGCAGCATGGCAAGGTGATCGCATATGCATCTAGACAGTTACGAGTATATGAGAAGAATTATCCAACTCATGACTTGGAGCTTGCAGCCGTTGTCTTTGCTCTGAAGCTATGGAGACATTACTTATATGGAGAACGAGTGGAGATTTATACAGACCATAAAAGTCTCAAGTATGTCTTCATGCAGAAGGAGTTAAATATGAGGCAACGTCGGTGGCTTGAGTTGATAAAGGATTTTGAGATAGATCTACATTATCACCAAGGCAAGGCTAACGTTGTAGCAGACGCGTTAAGCCGAAAACTAACAGCTTATTTCTTGATGACACAGTGGGAATTATTGGAGGACTTGCAAGAACTTGGCATAGAAGTGATATTATCTAGAGCATATGGGACGTTAGCCAACTTGCAAGTGCAGTCATCACTAGTAAAGAGGATCAAGGCAGCTTTGCTTACGGACGCCAGATGCAGGAGATTGAAAGAAAGAACAGCCGGAGAGCGGACGGGATTGCACATTCATGATAACGGGACATTACGATGTGGTGATCGTCTATATGTTCCCAATGGAGAGATTCGACAGGAGATGATGGCAGAAGCTTATAGTTCGATATATTCTATTCATCCTGGAGGTACCAAGATGTACTGTGACTTACGACAGCACTTTTGGTGGCATGGGATGAAAAGAGAGATAGCTCGCTTTGTAGCCAAATATTTAGTATGTTAGCAGGTAAAAGCAGAGCATCAGAGAACAACAGGGTAACTACAACTATTTCCGATTCCTGAGTGAAAGTGGGAGCACATCACTATGGATTTTGTCACGGGTTTTCCAAAGATTCCAAGTGGGAGAGATGCAGTATGGATAATAGTGGATCGACTCACCAAGTCAGCACATTTCTTGCCTTTTAGAGTTGGCCAGTCTACAGAAGCTTTGGCTGACTTATTTATGAGGCAGATCGTGAGGTTGCACGGTATTCCGATCAGCATTATGTCAGACAGGTATTCGCGTTTCATATCGCACTTTTGGAGAAGCATGTAAGAGAGTCTTGGGACTTGTCAGAAGTTCAGTACATCTTATCACCCGCAGACAGATGGGCAGTCCGAACGTACTATTCAGACACTGGAGGATATGTTGAGGGATTATATGTTAGATTTTGGAGGATCATGGGAGGACCACCTACATCTTATAGAGTTTTCTTACAACAATAGCTATCAAGCGAGTATCCAGATGGCTCCGTTTGAAGCATTGTATGGAAGAAAGTGTAGGTCTCCCGTGTGTTAGAGTGACGTGCGAGAACGTCAGATTCTGGGACCAGAGTTGGTAGTCAACACCGTTAAGACAGTGAAGAAGATACAAGGACACTTGCGAGCAGCGCAAGACAGGCAGAAGCAGTGGGCAGACCTTCATTGTCGTCCCTTGGAGTTTAAAGAGGGAGATCATGTCCTCTTGAGGATATCACCTACTAGAGGCACTATTCGATTCGGAGGGCGTGGCAAGTTGAGCCCAAGGTATATTGGACAATTTGACGTGCTAGAGAGAGTGGGAGAAGTGGCGTATCGACTTGCGCTACCACCTTCACTCGAGGGAGTACATAATGTATTCCATGTGTCGCAGCATAGGCGATATATGGCAGACAGCTGTCATATTCTTGACCATTCTGAGATCACCATTGGGTCGAGCTTGTCATATCAAGAGCAACCAGTGGAAATCCTTGATCGTTGAGAGAAAGTATTGAGGAACCAGTCTATTCCCTTGGTCCGCGTGGCATGGAAGCATGACGCGCCAGAAAAATCCACTTGGGAGCGCGATGACGACATGCGCAAACATTTTTCGTATCTGTTCGTAGACCAAGGTATGAATTTTTTTCAATTATACCTTATGCCATCCTTGATCTTTTTTATCGTGGCTTAGTTTTAATTTCGAGGACAAATTTTTTATAAGTTTGGTAGAATGTAAAACCCCTAATTTTTAAAAAAACTGTATTAATTATTTAATTTATTTATTTATTTATTTATTTATTTATTTATTTATTTATAGTATTTATTAGTTAATTAGAAAATATAAATTATCGAATTTAATTATTAGGTAAAGATGCATCTAGAATTATTGGAGCAAAACTATTATTTTTGTTTTAATTTATTTTAAGGAATCTTGTAGAGGGAATGATAGAATTTTAGATTGTGCAAACAAATTTTTTTAGAATTTTAAACCATATATATATATATATATATATATATATATATATATATATATAGTAAGTAAAAGATTAATAGAAAAGAAAAGAAAATGAAAACCTTTTATAAAATCCTAATTTACTAAACCATTAATCCCTAATCATTAAGTCCTAAACTAAGCTTTAAGCCTAAAGCTAAACACACTAAAGCCTAAAACATACCCCCTAAAACCCTAAGCCCCAAGCAGACTAACCCCCTACCCGCCATAGCAGCAGACCAGCTTCAATACACACCTCCCCCCGCGTGCACGAGTCAGCGGCCCAGGCTCCTTCCGCGGCTCCCCTATATATATATATATATATATATATATATATATATATATATATATATATATATATATATATATATATATATAGCATATGTAAAATTATAAACTCTAACCCTAAATCTATACTCCACAACCCAGCGTCGCCGACCTCCACGATACCGTCGCCGCCGGATCCCAGTACCGCCGCGACCAGCGTCCGCGTCCGCACAACCACGAGCGCCGCGCAGAATCTGACTGCGACGACCCCAAGTTTACATCCTGTTTCCCGTCCCATATCGCGACCAAATTTGACCTCGTCTTCACCGGTATGTTCATGACCTATCTCTCTTCCAACTCTGTGTATTATTTTTCTGCGAATAGTGCGTAACCCTAGGTGAACATCGAGACCAAGTTGGAGAAAAACTATAACTTTAGTTTCAGAAAAACTGTTGCGGTGACCCATGTTTAAGGACTCGTATCTTCCACCACAGAGATCCAAACTTAGATTTTCTTTTTTGCTGTATGAAGACCATGTAACCGAGATTATTTTTTGTCAATTATATTATTTTATTTGGTGTTATATGCAGAATTAAACTGGGTTAAAGATCATGAAAAATAGTTTTCGAAACCTTCAAAATTTGCGATACGGAGCGCTCTCCGCCAAACGGGACTGCCCCGTCATGTACTAATTACACAGAAAAGTGCGTATGATATGTCCAGATATGTGAGTTTTTGTAAAAACTGATTCGGACGCGTGTGCGGGTCGGAATCAACCCGTATCCACGAAAAGTTCCCGTATCGCAACTTTTACAAAATACCACACCATTTAGTGTATGCTCGTCAGAATGTGACGGTACTTACGCTATTTGATTTGTGGTATCACGCTAGTCCTATGATCCAAGTTTCACGCAATTCTGAGACAGTTGACCAAGCCGCCTATTTGTGGGCCTCACGGTTGACGTTTTAGGCAAATTTGTGTTCGGCTCACCGGAATCCAAAATTGGATATACCATTGAGTTCATATTGACGTTTAGAATTTGTTTGACCTATAATTTATCCCATTTAGAGACCTTTACTCTTGGCATATTTTCGATGCAAAGTGGACCACATGTGGACCCCGTCTTGACCTGAAATTATCGTTTTGTCCCTATGTCCAAATTGGACGAAAGGGTAGTATTTTCTAGCTATCTTGCTTATTTTGGAAATGTTGGTAATGTTTATTTCAGCATCCGGAGATGTTTATTCGGAGGCCTGAGTTCTTGATCCTGTGTACATGACATATGGACGCTTACACTTTACAGATTACTTGACAGGCAAGTATACATTGCCATTGTACTATGATTTATATTCCATATGGTGCATGAATCTTATTTCTTCTTATTTAGTTCATATATTTTGAACTTCTATATAAACTACGCGCCCAAGAATAACTTGGGTGCAACAACGGTGGCGTCGAATTCTGTTTTTATCTATATATATGCATGTTGACCTAGTTTATGAGACCACCCCATTATCATGAGTCATCCTTATATTTCATTGGCCATGACACTATTATTATATGAGTGTTAGTCACATATAGGACACGGACTTGCGTACTCGGCTGGCCACTGGTACATATAGGTCGTACGACGGATAGGGATAACTACCGATAGAAACTTTGCATGCCAGAAGACCTGGCAGTTATTTAGAGGTATCATCGTATCATGGATATGACATGCTTAGAGCATGGGGTGGGGAGAACAACAAGTAAGGCATTTGGGCTCCTTTGCACTTTCCTTATGTAACCCGTACGCTCCACCGGAGATGCGCGGTCATGATGACCACTATATATTATATATTATCAGGCGGCCTATGGCGTTCAAAAGACGACATACTTTGTAGGCCCCTGAATCTCCAAGAGAATCATGCCAATCATATTTTAGCCAGATAGCCTACTTGTTGGAAAGTTGTTCTCAAACTACATTCACTTAGACGGTTAGGCGACCCCATTGGATGTTTATTTTTCAGTACTTTATTGGCATGTTTATATGTATCTTGTTACGTCCCTCTGAGGACCTGGTACCTTTCCAGATATAGACGGACAGGAGTAGCCACAGGAGTACGGACCCGGACCAGACGCTTCATTCCAGACTGAGGAGGTCTTACCTTCAAAGTATCATTCATCGCAGTTGATGGATATTCTAGTTGCTATTTCTTTCATAGACATTTATATTATATTATAGTTTGATCTCTTCTCTCTTTAGTAGTTTTTAGTATAGTCGATTTGCAGTGGATTTGTTTCCATCCGACTATCATACTTTAAGACTTCCTATTTGATATTCAATTATTTATTCCTATTTATTTATTTGTTTGTGTTGTGGATGAGATATAGATTGCGTGTGACTTGTTGACAGTATATTACCACTGGTGGATTTGATATTCATGTACAGCGTACGTGTGTGTATGGTTTCCATATATTAGAGTTCGTATACATATGGCTGACGTGTTACGTATTCCTAATCCTACGTATTTTGGGACTGGGGTGTGACAAATATTGTACTTAGATTTTCTATTTAGGACTTCTTTGTACTTTTTTTTTGTTATTAAATGGAGGCTTTCCCAAATTTACTTTAATGGCAAACAATAAGGAGTGATCTCTACTTTAATAATAAAATGCATAAGTAAACTCTATCGAGGCAAACAAACACTTATGTCTCTATCAGCAGGTTTATATTCCATGTTCTATACAAGTAATACGAGACAGAATTATTTTCTTAGATAGGTGCGTTGAGCTCATTTATTAGCATATAATAGGTGATTCGCATAGTGACTAGCATGTACCATCCGTATTTTTAAGTGTGCATGCTAAGCAAAGATAGGTTCATCGTAGCCACCCACCTTAGCGATGAATCGTATCGGCTGAATGAGACTCCGAGCATGTCTTTGAAAATCTAAGTCTGAACTCCTGAAGGGCCAAATCTGAATTCCTTGCCTCAAGCGAGTCAATCTCGTCGAGCTAGGCAGGACGGATCATCGCACTTACACCATTTGAATTGACTCTCTGCATTGACACATAGCGGTCCATTACAGTTCATGGTTGGACCAGTTTTATTAAAAAAATACAAAAATTTAAAATTTAAGAAAAGAAGAAAGATAAAATTTATTAATATAATTAAAATTAAATTCTTTGGCCTTTTTTACTGCATATATAGTACTGTCACTATCAGGAATATATATATATATATATATATATATATATATATATATATATATATATATATATATATACATATATATATATATATATATATATATACTGAAAGAATCTGATTTCGTAAAAATTCCTAGGTCATTCTCCTTCTTCCCCCATCCACTTCCTTTCTCTCTCTCATAATTCTTTTCTCTGCTCCATTATTTTCCATACCAATTCCTTAGTAATTACACTACCACACCTCAGTATATTTTTAAAGAATATTTTAAGAATTTGGTAAGATTCTTCTAAATTAGGGAGTTTGAAGTATTTTTTATGCCTTTTGTAGAATTTTTCAAAATGAGCATGAAAGATTTATACTAAATTTAACCAAAATACTACAAAACCCCTAAATTCAGAGATGCCATAAAAAATATAAACTAAGTTTAGAAGAATCGTATGAAATGCATAAGAAATTATTCAAAACACACACACACGTAGCAAGGGCTGACGAATCATAGGGGATTTTTTTAATATATATTATTTTAAAACAGAGCAAGTCCATTATTTCTTTGTAAGTCTTACATAAGTTATACATAAGAAAATCAGAAATAAGATAAAAAAAAATTAATATATATTATTTTTGTTACATAAGTCATACAACTTATATTTGTGTTTCGGTTTTTCAACCTCTCTTAAATTTTTTTTTATAATACTCCAAATGAAGTTTGTAGAGATAAAGAAAGTTAAAACTTAAACATAAGTCACAATTAGGTTTAAAAATAATAATAATATATATTAAAAAATAATATATATTTTTTAAGAAGATACAATATTATAGATGTTAGCACTAATTAAACATTCTTTCTGTTTCTTTCAGCAAATATGCAACTAAAATAAAAATGAGTTCAGAGTTACCGGCCTATGGGAAAGTCATGCTGAACGCACTGCCCTAAGAGTTGATCCGAGGTCTATGTGCAGACTGTTCTCAGATGCTCCTAGTGGTAAAACCCCCAGTACTACCGGCTTCTCGTTGTCGCACACAACTTCGAGAGATGCGACCCGAACTTAGCCTTGCCCAGAACGAAACACGGAAGAGAATGGAGGTGGAACAGATGTTTGCTTTTGATTTTTGGATCAAAGGAAGAGTAAACTTTGAAGGCTTTTTTCTATCTCTCTAACTCATCAATTGAGAGGAGGGTGGTATAAATAGGTTGCCAACCTCAACTAAAGGCTAAATTTGAGCCACAATTCATGAGTCACCCTCCCATTAAGGAGCCAACATGAAAAAATAAGTGGCTAGGAATAGTTCAAGAGGAAGAATGGGTTGAGAAAAAAATGGATCAAGAGCATGTCTTTAGGAAGTTGGGTTTGCTCTCTATGTGTGAGAACACACAGTCAACAATCCCCCCCCAAAACCAAGTTCTGAAAACATAGGTAACAAGAAATGCGGATAGAGAATTTCTGGGCAAGTATATACTATGCATAGATGAGATGGACTACAGCCTTGAATCTCACGTAGTGACTATTGTCTTTGTCTGAAGAAGTGCTTGATGGACTATGCCTTGAATCAGATTTCTTGAATCAGATTCAGAGAATAGCACACATAGTACGCTAGAGGTTCTTGGGTCTATCGGGGCGGCACTTTGATTGGCCATGCGCACTTTTTCCATATTCATGAGAGTTGTCTGGGGTCGCCCTGACCCATAGTCGCGGCCTTCACGACCTCTCATATAGGTAAGTCCTCAAGGGTTGGTGATAGGTATCAACCCTGTATATAATGCTTGGACTTATTAAGAGTTTGAAACTCATCCTGACCATATCACACCGAAACACTGTCACCATAGGGATAGGATATCATTGTACAACCTCGTACAGCCACTTGGACATTAGTTTATGAGAATTTAATCTCTGAGTCAGTGTTCCATAATAGTCACCGAAGTTCAGCTTGTTTCTACCCATTGAACCGGCTTCTTGGGATCTCCAGTCAGACTCGGTTGGGTTGCCACTGCTGGTGATTTACTTATGGACTTAACCCCATCCCCCTCGATGATTCTAGGATCAATGTCCTAGACAGACCCTTTGTCAAGTGGTCTGCAAGGTTCTTTTCTGACTTTATATAGTCAAGAACCACATATTTGCCTAATAGGCACTTGATTGACTTGAAGCGCAGCTGCATGTGCCTGTTCATCTTAGCATTCACAGAATCATGTTTTAGTAGTTCTATAACAGATTTATTATCACAATTTATAGAAACAGCAGGAATAGGAATATGAGCAACAGGTATTTGCATAATCAGATTTCTAAGCCATTCAGCTTCTGTACAAGTAGTATCCAAAGCTATCATTTCAGAATCTATTGTACTCCTAGCTATGATAGTTTGTTTACATGAGCCCCAGGAGATTGCAGCTCCTCCTAGAGTAAACACATATCCAGTAGTGGATTTTACATCATGTGAGTCAGTAATCCAGTTTGCATCTGAATAACCTTCTATGATATCTGGGTGTCTAGTATAATGAAGTCTATAATCTATAGTATCCTTAAGATATCTAAATACTCTTTCTAATGCTGACCAATGTGAATGGTTTGGGTTACTGGTATATCTACTCAGTCTTCCAACGGAAAATGCAATGTCAGGTCGGGTTCTATTCGTTATATACATAAGAGAACCTATCATCTGAGAGTATTTATGTTGTTCTACAGGTAAACCTTCATTCTTCTTGAGAATGATACTGCTGTCAAAAGGAGTAGGAGCAGGTTTCTTATCAAAGTACTGAAATTTTTTCAACATTTTCTCAATAGAGTGTACTAAGGATAAAGTATAAACCTCTTTGGATTTAGACACTTGCATTCCTAGAATTAAGTTGGCTTTACCTAGGTCTTTCATGTCAAACTTGCTAGATAAATAATCTTTAGTATTATTTATCAACTCAAGTTTTGATCCTAAAATGAGGATGTCATCTACATACAAGCATAAAATGACACAACTTTCATCAATGTTTTTAGAGTATATACATTTGTCATACTCATTTGGCAAGAAACTAAATTCTAGAATCACTTTATCAAATTTGCTGTGTCATTGCTTGGGAGCTTGCTTTAGGCCATAAAGTGATTTTACTAATCTGCAAACTTTCTTTTCTTGACCTTTAGCAATAAAACCTTCAGGTTGCTCCATATAGATTTCTTCCTCTAGATCTCCATTCAAAAATACTGTTTTTACATCCATTTGATGGATTAGCATGTTATGAATGGATGCTAAAGCTAGAAGTGTTCTGATAGAGGCAATCCTAGCTACAGGAGAGTAGGTATCAAAGTAATCTAATCCCTTTTTCTGAGTGAAACCCTTGGCTACTAATCTAGCTTTGTATTTCTCTATAGTACCGTCAGCTCTAAGTTTTCTTTTGAAGATCCACTTACAACCTATAGGTTTACTACCTAAGGGTAGGTCTGCTAAATACCAAGTACTATTCTCCATGATGGAGTTATACTCATTGTTGATGGCTTTTTTCCAGAAAGGTGCATCAGGAGAGGATATTGCTTCTTCGTAAGTTGTGGGATCACCCTCTATCAAATAAGTAAAGAAACCTTCCCCTAAGTTTCTTTAAATCCTTCCTCTTTTACTTCTTCTAGGTTCTAAGTCTTGTTTTGGTTGTGAACTATATGGCTGAAAATTGGAACTAGTAGAAGGAGCAAGAAAAGAGCTGGTGGGGTTGGAGGAAATTCTATTCTTAAAAGGAAATATATTTTCAAAGTAAACTGCATCTCTAGCTTCTATAATGGTATTGTTAGAGATTTCATTTACTTCAGAATGAGTCACTAAAAATCTATTGGCATTGCTATCTGAGGCATATCCTATAAACACAGAATCTACTGTCTTAGGTCCAATCTTTCTCTTTTTAGGTTCAGAAATTCCTACTTTTGCTAGACATCCCCACACTTTGAGATAATGGACTTTAGGAGTTCTACCTTTCCATAGTTCATAGGGAGTCTTATCCTTTGATTTACTAGGGATCCTATTTAGGATGTAGCAGGCTGTTAATAAGGCTTCTCTCCATAAATTATCAGGAGCACCTGAGCTGAGAAGCATGGCATTTACCATGTCTAATAGAGTGCGATTCTTCCTTTCAGCAACTCCGTTGGATTGTGGTGAATAAGGAGCAGTCACCTCATGAATTATTCCGTGTTCTTCACAAAAGTTAGTCACATCGTTTGAGGTATACTCTCCGCCACGATCAGATCTAATGATCTTGATCTTTTTCTCTAATTGGTTCTCAACTTCAGATTTATAAACCTTGAATCTATCTAGAACTTCATCTTTGGTTTTGAGAAGGTAGGTATAGCAATATTTTGAACAATCATCTATAAAAGTGACAAAGTATTTCCTACCTCCTCGGGTCAAGATTCTATAAGAATCACAAACATCACTATGAACTAGTTCTAGAAGGTCAGAATTCCTTTCTACAGATTTGAAAGGTAATCTAGTATGCTTTGCTTGAACACAAATCTCACATTTGTGTTTATTATCTACAGGAGACTTGGGAATAAGATCTAAGTTCATCATCCTTCTAAGGGAACCTAGATTCACATGACCTAGTCTATCATGCCAAACATTTGAAGATTCTACATTAGAAACAACAAGAGAATGATCCGACACTTTGTTTATAGTACTGAGAATAAAAAGACCATCCTTTACAAATCCTTTTCCAACAAAGGACTCATTCTTGGAAAATACAACTTTATTGACTTCCATTACAATCTTGTATCCAGATGCTACAAGAAGGGATCCACTAACTAAGTTTTTCCGAACTGACGGCACGTGAAGAACATCATGAAGAGGCAGAATTTTCCCTGATGTCATCTTTAGATCTATTCTTTCTTTTCCTACAATCTGTGCCGAAGAGCCATCTCCTAGGGTTATGCCTCCTCCACATGATTCCTGGTAGTTTAAAAAATAGGAGCGATCAAATAAAATATGAACATTAGCTCCAGAATCCAACCACCAGTCATCAGAATGGTAAGAAAAATTAACTAAAGGTTGATAAGTCACAGACCTGAAGGAACTGGTAGGCCCATTCAGAATTATGTTAGCTTCTGGTTTGGATGGACCTTTCCCCTTATAAGGAGTCTTGATAGGTTCCTTCTTTCTTTGGAAACAGTTGAAGGATAGATGATTTGTTCTCCCACACACCAAACAAAATTTCTGTTGATCCTGAGTCTGACTAAAATTTCTAGGTCTATGGTTTTGCTGGTGTTGATGGTTCTGATGATGAGGGTGAAAGTTCTTCTTCTTCTTGAAGAAGTTCTTCTTGGGTTTGTGAGGATTATTAGACTTGGGTTTTCCTTGGGATGTTTCTACTAGGTTTACCTTAGCCTTAGACTCAGTCTTGGGATTAGACCTTAGCCTAATTTCTTCTTCTGTTCTGATTTTCTTTAAGACTTGAGCAAAGGTAAGGTCACCTTGTGTATGAATAAGCTCCTTTTTAACATCAGACCAAGAAGGGAGGAGTTTATCTATCAGGCAAGCTATCTTATATTCAGTAGAAAAGGTTGAGCCTTTGGCTTGGATATGCCTCATATATTCTTGGAATTCATAGATCTGTTCATTCATTGGTTTATTATCTACCATAAAGTACCTATTAAATGAGGAAGAATTGAATCTTTTAATTCCGGCATCATCACAGCCATATTCATCTTCCAAAGCATCCCAAAGTTCTTTAGCGCTCTTATATTCAAAGAATATATCATAAGGAGAATCAGATAAAGCGTTTAGAATTCGATGGAAGCAATGAAAGTCTATTTCCTTAGGAGTTTTTGGTTTTGAGGAGCTAGAGGGTTTAGACACTCCTACGTCAGACTCAGTGTCATCAGAATCATTTGAGAAGGGTGTGGACCCATCAATTGCTGAGATCAATCCTAAAGTGGTAAGCCAAAATTTTATCTGACTCTGCCACCTCTTGAAGTGAGTGCCATCAAACTTAGCTGGCTTAGCAGTCGAAATCTCGTCTTTGCCAGTCATGGTAACTAGTAAGGCGGTCTAAAGTCTGCAAGAATATTGTTGCTACTCAATGAGGGTGCCTGAGGCTCTAAAAATACTAGTTCAGTGATCTTGATGATCAACCTTAATAAATCTTTATTCTATCAAGTTTTGATTAACTTGGGTTAGCTGTAAGGGCCGGTTCCCAGCTAGCGGTGGTCCGAAGACACTTAAATACCGTGTCGCTTAGGGCTGTTTACACCCGTTTGACAGAAGGACCCTTTCAGTTTGTTCTCAAGCTTATCTCTACTTTTTAGAACTTTAGATTTAAAAGAATTTGCAAGGTCAATAAACTAATTCCTTAAACTTAAAAATATTGAATGTATCAAAAGAAAATTTAATGACACAGGAGTAAAAGTTAGGTTCTATATTCCAACAGAATAAATAAAGTATATTAAATAGAATATACTGATCAATAATTAAAGCTGACAATGATTTATATACTCTAATTCTTAAAGCAGCAAGCAACAACAACTGTATTGATCTAAATGATGAACAAGCAGTTTTGTAAATTTGTAGCACTATATGTTCAACAATTTTTTTTTTAATTTTAATTTTAAAAATTTTCCAACAATGAACAAAGGAACTTTAGTTAACAACACTTTGTTATGTAATAGTCTTGAAATTATTCAGTAAGCAATTAATGCTGTTCTAACAAAATCGTTAACAGTGTATTTAAAAAAAATTATCCGTGTATTAGCACTTTCCAACCAATTTGCTAAGTATTAGAAGTAACAACTTTAACATAGATACGTTAACAGTGTTAAAGATATTTGCTGATAGTGCTAAACTATTTAACAGTTAGGCCACGTTAACAATTCTCTTATGCAACACTAATATGACAGTATTCAAAAAACAAGTTTATGGAAAATCAAGCTTTGCTGACAAATAAAAATATTTTATAAGTGCAATATTGAGAAAGAAGATTTGGAAACCAGTATGTTCAAAATAGATCCACTACTTGTTTTACAACAGTGTGAAGATTTGTTAATACTAACAAATGCAATATAATGATAACAGCAAGTTGTAAAGAAACTCGTTGAACAAAATTATTTTGAACGACAGTAAACTAAACGACAAGTGCTTCACTAAGTGTCAACTCTTAGATTGTTAGCAATAATTAAACATTCTTTCTGTTTCTTTCAGCAAATATGCAACTAAAATAAAAATGAGTTCAGAGTTACCGGCCTATGGGAAAGTCGTGCTGAACGCACTGCCCTAAGAGTTGATCCGAGGTCTATGTGCAGACTGTTCTCAGATGCTCCTAGTGGTAAAACTTCCAGTACTACCGGCTTCTCGTTGTCGCACACAACTTCGAGAGATGCGACCCGAACTTAGCCTTGCCCAGAACGAAACACGGAAGAGAATGGAGGTGGAACAGATGTTTGCTTTTGATTTTTGGATCAAAGGAAGAGTAAACTTTGAAGGCTTTTTTCTATCTCTCTAACTCATCAATTGAGAGGAGGGTGGTATAAATAGGTTGCCAACCTCAACTAAAGGCTAAATTTGAGCCACAATTCATGAGTCACCCTCCCATTAAGGAGCCAACATGAAAAAATAAGTGGCTAGGAATAGTTCAAGAGGAAGAATGGGTTGAGAAAAAAATGGATCAAGAGCATGTCTTTAGGAAGTTGGGTTTGCTCTCTATGTGTGAGAACACACAGTCAACAATAGATACTCATTTAGATGCCATATAGAATTCATGTGCTACAGTTACGTTTCTATTGGAGTCATTTTCTATAATGCAAGCATTCAACAATAACTCCATGCAAGAATCTTCTTTTCATTTAGCGCTTATTGTAACTTCACTAAAATTGTACAAAATGTATGGTCTTCTTTCAAGTTGAGGCCCTAGTTGCAGTACGGACTGAGGTTGTTGATCTTGTGGATGTTGTGGTGGTTGATCATTTTCTATGATAGTAAATAACCACTTCATACTAAATTGCTTGTTAAGAAGAAAGAAAATTTGTTGTGATGAATTTATAGGAATTATGTTCTATTTATATGAATTTTTGGTTGCCAAATTATTCCAAATATCCATAAAATATAGTTTTTTAAGGATATTTTGGTCATTTTTAGCAAAAAAGACCAAAACATGTATCCCTCAAATGGATTAAAAATTATCATAAATTTAGGAGTATTTTGGTAAAAATATCCCTCAAAAGGATAATATTCCTGTTGGAGGGGTAAATGACCAAAATACCCCTTCAATTAAAAAATGGTTAAATTGTGGAGAGGGGATATTCTGCTCATTTACTCCAATGTATATATATAATACAGTCAACGGTCCACTGGAGCCCACGGCCAAGGGGGGTTCAGCTATCAACCGCTCAATGGGGCCCGCGTCACATTTTGGGGGGATGGGGACTAGGTTGGGACCGAACCTGGATCGGGCCGGTCAGGGCCGAGTCGGACTAATTTGGGGGTCTAAACTGGAATAGTTCGGCTAAAAGACAGGGACGGGCCGGACTTTTGGGCCACTTTCCAGAATCCAGCCCAAACCAGCAAAGCTAGTGGGCCGGGCCAGGTCAGCCCGTTGACTGGACCCGGGCCAATTCAGGGTCCGGTTCCAGGCCATCTGACCCAATATACACCTTAACCTTAACATCAGCCCTACAAACAACAAAACTTTTATCCCAAAATGTGCTAACGTGTGAATTATGTCTTTCACAATCATCTACAAATTTGTTGGTTGATGCCTATAATTTGTACTCTTCTTAAACAGTACTTTAATTTTCTTAAAATATAAACGAGTTATATTTCAAAGATATACTGATTAGGAATCACAACCTTTTATCTTATAAGATAATTTGTAAATAAATAATGAACTATTCTCAATTTGCAATTTGTTATCGTAAATTATTTTAATAGGCAAGTTAAAATTATGATCATTTTAAATTTTTGCATGTTAATATCTTCAGTTTGGCTCTCATCCAATTTAACCTACATGTGCACATCACATGACAATTATGGACATTTTTTGTTTCAATTAAAAACCACTATCTAATTACATATATTTTTATTTAATTTAATTCTTTATCATTATTAATTTTCTTCTAGGAAGTCCAGTTGATCTCTAATCCAGAGTGGGATCTGTTGTCCTAAATTTTTGCATGTTAATATTTATTTAATTTAATCTATAAAGAGCCGAAGTTTGGCAGCGAGTGAAGAGAGAGAGAGAGAAGCAAAGGAGAGGTGGAGCCACCGTGTGAGTTCAGACCGCACCACCGCCATGCGATTCCGACGACTCTACCGACTGCTGCCAAAGTCGTCGCCCCTTCCCGGCATATCAAGCACCGATCACCGCCGTACCTCCGCAGCGTCCGACTCGGAGCCCTGTCGCTCTAGACCTCGCCTCCCCCAACGATGAGCGACGCCGCCGAATTGCTCTGCTCGTCTATCGAACCCACCATCGACGAGCTCGGCCACCGTCGACGAGCTCGGCTACCCTCGCAGCCACTCTCGATGAGCTCGGCCCATATGGTGGTGGAGGATGATCGTTCCTCAGATCAGCCAGTGGCGAGATCCGGCCACCGCATTAGAGAAGGAGAAGGTGACGGGGGAGAGGACAACAACGAGGACGATGGTGGTGGAGTGATTGTTGGTTGTGTGTACACTTGTGAGCAAAATTCAACTTTCCCCTTTTTACTTTAATCCCACATCGGTTGGAACTTTTTTCCCTTGCTCTCTTAAGATGTTGTGTGAAAAACTCCTTGGGCCTCACACGTGCGCCACCGACATCCGGCTCGGCTCGGTTCGGCGCGCGTAATGGGTGTGGGTACATGTCCACACCTGCGGACGTCGAATGCCTATCCAATTTACTCTTCGGATTCGGACTGGAATCTAATTCCTTGATTTGAACCGATTTTAAACTCTTTGAAGATTTGAACGTTGAATATGTTCAGCTAATGACTTTTCCTTATTAACAATCTGGAAGGAGTATTCAGCTCCTAAGTCTTGGAAAGCTTTCTCATACTGGGTCGTCTTCAGGGTCTATCCCTCAAGGCATAACTTTCCTTATTCTTGAAGTAAAATAAAATTACAATAGTAGAGTTCGGCTCAATTATTGTAATGTTTCGTTCCATGCGGTATATTATGCTGGTTTGTTGGCTTGAAGAGACTATATGGACTTGGATTCATGCGGAAAAATTATTCAAAAATCTATATAATCATGATGGAAAGAAAATTCTTCAAATGGTAAGTGATTTGATCTTGCATTCCTTTACCTTCACACTTTAATAAAAAGAGCTCTTCTTAATTGTTTCTATCTTTCTTAAGATTGTTGGTACTAAAGTAAAAGAACGAGAGAAAAGAAAGTAATATTATTATTGTTAACTTGCTACATAGAACTATAGAATATTATACTATTGTTACAAAAAAATGGAATTGTGGAAAAAATGTTTTGGGACTGTTTAGTTGCCAATGTGAAAATTTATGAATTGGCAAGAAGACAAGTGTGGTAAATTCTGGATTGATAAGTAGACATGTGTGGTAATTCCTGAATTGGAAAATATAGAATTGCGAGCGATAGCTCAAGGAATGTGAAAATACAAAGGGAATGTATGGTATAGTAATTTCAAGTTTATGTTATCATGTATTTTATATTTAATAGTTAATTAGTTGTATACGCATGCATGGTCATGAGTAACTTGTATGCAATGTTTGACTTTTCTCGAAATGGTATCCAAAACACATGTACGATTTGTCCTAGGGTAATTATGTGGAACGTATTTCACATGGTATTGCGGGACCTTTAGTGAGGCTGGCTGCCCAGATTGAAAGGTCGCGTCGCAGTACCCATATAGTCCTTTATGGTGTCGAATTCACCAATGATCGTCATATAATTAGGTTGCATGCTAAGGACAACTATTTTACAGTCCTAACCAATTGATGCAGGAACAGAGTAATGATTTATAAATTATGAACGTTAATCCTTGCTTTACAGGGACGGACTCATAAAACATTTATATATATTATGAATCTTACTCCTTGTTTTGCATGAAAGGATGAAAGGATGTTAGCCTTGAATAAGATTCACTTTCTTAGTGACACATTTATGTTTTATATATCTGTCTATGAAATTGTTAATCGGTCCTAGAAAAAGTAGAAATATCATTTTTTTTTGTTCTCATATGATTAGTGTGTTGGTTTAAGTGAGTCAGATTGAGACCGCTCACAGTACATTTTTCAATATGCTTACCCCCCCATCCACAGGTACAGAAAGTCGTTTGGATATTATGAGACGTTTGGAGCTCGTTTGGAAAATTGAAATTTTTTGTGAAAAATGTTAGCTTTTATTATAAAGGCATAATATATGAAACATTATAAATCTCTTGTATTTGTAAGTTATAAGACATATAACATCGTTCATTGTAATCAATTCTTTGTTTGTAATCGAGTTATTCTTTTGATCTAAGAGTCTTTGTATTTTGCTACAAATTATCAATAAAGAGAATCATTTTTATATATCTTTTTTCTATCATTTTTTGCTTATTTTTGTAGCAACAATTTTGTTTCTAAGATGTTTTATCGATCATGTTTGTTCTTTTCTTGTACAAGTACAATTTAGACTTGTATGACATCAGGTAATCACCCTGATTTTCTTAAATTTTATAAAACAATTTTCCACATTTTTCTGTAATTTTTGGAAATTAAAACTAAGGTGTTTTGTGACTAAATAATTTTTAAATGATATTAATTAATATTCAAATATTATGAAAATAATATTTTATGATGTAAATGAAAAACCGGACATAGGATAATTTTTCGAAAATTTATTGGACTCCGAAATTATTTTTAAAAGTCCTAAAACTAATGTACATTTAAACCGAATTAAACCCGTGCCAAACACCCAACATCCCTATGAGAGCCGAAGCCAAGCCCAAGGAATGTGGACCAAGCCCTAATTCCTAGGTCAACCCAAACCAAAATCCTACATGTATATAAACACCTCTTCCTTCCCTTTTTCTTATAATTTATTTTCCCTAAGAAAAACCTAACCTAACTCTAACAGCAGCCGTCATCCCAAGCCCTCCCTACTGTTCCTTCTCCTTCTTCACCCCGAGTCTTCCTTGGCCGGACACCCATGGCCGGAACTCTCCCCGACCCCCGGAGCGGCGGAACCTCCACCATCGACGTCTTCCCCTTCATCTTCATCTCCTCCTCCGCTCCTCTGTCCCGGAGCGCGAACCGACGCCACCACGTCGACAAACCATCATCTCCATCCCCAGCACTCCCTCTTCCCCGACTCCGTCCTCCGGTGATCTTCCCCCCGACTCCTGATCACCTGACCCCGGGCGCCATCTAGCCGAGACTCCCCGCAGCGGCCACGAACCCCCTCCTCTTCCTGTTCTCCTTCCTTTATTCTTCTTCTTTCATTGTTATTCCTCTCCCTGTGGGAAGACTCCGGCCGACTGATCCGGTCCGGCCGCTGCTACACTCGACTCCGGTTCAGACTCCCCCGCCTACTGCCGACTGAACCGTCTCCGGTCTGAAGCTCCCCTGACCCGCCTATTGCCGATGACCACCCCGCGAAGGCTCTTCGAAGGATTTTGGAGTCTCCGGGGATCCACCAGGGCCCCGCCTGCTTCGACGCCCTCAGCGCCAAGCTCGTCGAGAGGGCTGGCTTTCAGTTTACCTTCGTGAGCGGGTTTTTTGTCTCAGCCGCTCATTTGGGGTTACCAGATGTCGATCTTGTTTCCAATGGAGAAATGGTTGACCAACACAAGCTGTATCATTTGAGGAAATAAAAGATACATTGGGTTTCAATGACTACTATGAAGAAGAAAAAATATATATTCTTTATGCTGCTCCAGCATCTTCTGCTAGAGCCAGCAGCAACACTTATCTTCCCAAAGTCATCAAGTGGGGATACGTCTGGTCAAAGAATGGAGAGTTCTCGTGACCCTGTTATTGAAGTGCTAACCCCAATATGGTTATGAGAATTTTAACTCAGATGATTCAGGAAGTGGTTTATCCGCCATATGGTCTCGTACACTCAGATTGAAAATAACTGGATGGGATGGACTTGAAAAGCTGGATGTCAGGATACCTGTAATGCGGGACCTGAGGGCTTGGACACGGTGACCCGGACACAGCTCTCTGAACCAGGACACAACTCGTGTCAAGGATACACACGGACACGTAAAATTCAGACTTCTCGGAGCCCTGCTCAGGTAGCGTTTCCTCTCTCCTCGTGATTACGTTTTCCGTTTCGTCAGTTGTGTCG
Organism: Iris macrosiphon; assembly: GCA_036927795.1. Taxonomy (NCBI): domain Eukaryota; kingdom Viridiplantae; phylum Streptophyta; class Magnoliopsida; order Asparagales; family Iridaceae; genus Iris; species Iris macrosiphon. The sequence continues at coordinate 15,289,137 of JAYESA010000002.1, forward strand.
CATAGACTGTATAACCCTCTTGATGTCCGTGTAACTCGTTCGGTGTATTGCGCCCTGTGGTGATCGTAAACCGTGATCCAAAAACAGGAAAAATAACGTCCTGTTTCACCCCGGAACTGAGTGCGCCCCGCCAAACGGGACGACTTGGTCGCACGCGGTCTTTACCGAAATGTGCTGACGTTGATACGGATGTGCGGGATTTCGCAAAAGTTGATTTGGATGTGCGTGCACATCGGAATCGACGCGTATCCGTCGACAACGCTCTGTATCCGTCCTTTCTGGAACATGCTGTAACTTTGTGTACACACGTCGGATAGAGACGAAACTTGCGCCATCGAACTCGTAGCAATATGCTGGTCTTGTGACCCAAGTTTGGTTCGATTCTGAGAACGTTGACAAAATCGCGTATCGTGGGCCCCACCGGCTCCACTTGACAGGCGATTTTGTGATTGGCTCATCGGAATCCAATTCTGAAAGTTTCGTTGGGTTCGTATCATTGTTCCTGACTTGTAAACACTGAGTTTGAGGAATTTGGAGACCTTTGACCCTGACACACTTTTTGGTGTAAAGTGGCCCACATGTGGACCCCTTTTTGGTCCAAAAATATCATTTTTTTCCCTTGTGTCCAAATTGGACTTAAGGACAGACATTTCTAGCTATTTAATATTTTTTGAGACTGTTGGTTATGTTTATTACAGCTTTTGGAGGAGTACCTACAGGATCCACTGATACAGGGACAGTTGTTGGTATTCCAACCCCAGGCAAGTGTACCTTGCCAAACTCTGCAGTATTGTTACATATTTTCCTTGCTTCATTTATATTGTTGTGCATGCTTAACCTAGGACCGTGTGACTTACTTAGCGTCCGATTAATAGTCGGATGCCAATACCGTACGCGATATTGTGTATTATCATCTAGAGACGGACATTCATGACACTTTATATTCTCGTACTTGTCTTACCGAGTACACTATGACCCAGGACACTTGACACTATTCATGAGACAGGATCTTCCTGAGATATTTATGGTGATTCTGTATAGGATACAGGACTTGACAAAGATACTATATTCTTAGATACATTATGACTTGTTGCATTAGCTATGATCCCGCTTGACATGGACATGAGACGTTATGGTCATGAGATGCGTGGTTACATTAGGTGGGGAGAGACACACAGGCTACAGGCTGTTTTATATATATATCTACTACTATTGTGAGGTCGTAGACTCTCGTAGTAGAGCTAGGCACATTACGTGTTATTACCGCTACCGGCTTTCCGACACAGAGCTTGTAGTGGCTCAGCCTGAGTACTCGTGATGCTCTCATCTTGTATTTCACATAGATGGTTACATACTTACCCTATTTATTTTATTTATTTTCTATACTACATTATTTATTTGGCTTGTATTTTCTGTACCTTGCTATGTCCCCTGAGGACCTGGATCCGGATTATGTCCCCAGGATTTGTAGACGAGATCTATTCCGAGGTATACGGGACCGGAGCAGAAGCAGATATAGGAGCTGTACCGACACCCGAGGATGAGGTGTTAGCTGAAGACTTTTCCTGAGCATCTATGTTCCATGCTCAGTATTTACTTCATTTCAGTCATTTATATTTTGGTCTGTTGAACCATTGTATCAGATATTTATCGAGTTGTTCTCCGAAGCACTTTGTTGAGACTGATTGATGATTTACATTCCTTATTTTCTGTGGATCATATTTTATATCTTGTGTGGATGAGATTAGTTGTGCCATGTTGTCGTAGACTTATTTTTACAGCTTAAGTACGCCCTGATGGATCCATTAAAATTGGATTTGTCCATCAGTATGTGATGCTGGCCATTGCCACGTGTCTGATCCCTCGGTATTTTGGGACTGGGGCGTGACATGGTTTTTATGGTGGCCCATGCAGGTCTACGACTAAATTGTTCGGTTTCAACTTAGGGACCGAGCAAGCCTGCAATAAGAATAGGATAATTTTTAGGATCTCATCCACAACTGACTATGACTCATCCTCCTTTCAATCCATTCCGTTGAATAATTGCATCCTGCTTGATTTATGTGCCTTCTCATTAGTTCCTTGAGTGTAGCCTTCTCCTAGAATATAGAAGTCCCTATTGATAGAATGATAAGTAGGGTAACCTTCCTATTAAGAGTACAGCTAGGATATTGATACCCCTAAGTAGAATGCTTAATGAACCCTAGCGTCCCTCACCTATAGAATAATTTACCATTATTTCTTGTTATAGTCATGAATGACCTAAGAGTAATATAGGCACTGCTAAGAGCGAGTTAGAGATTTGACCCTAGTGTTTGACCCCAGTCTTGAGGAACCAATAGAAATCTGAGATCGAATGTTAGGACTGAACCTAATGTGCATAGTGAGATAGTGTTAGGATATAGGTTCGTGTCGTGATATTAGCAGACAGTACCTCAGGAAGCCCAGAGCAACGAGTATGACATTTCCCTTGAGATTATACCTCAAACACGGAGAATTGCTCGCCACCTTCCCCTTAGGAAACCATGATATTATCTAGAGCCCCATATTTTAATTTCATATGTTGTTCCTCTGCGACCTTAACGTTCGCTAATGCGCAACGACTAAAAAATGTTCTTCTTTTCTCCATCTTTCAATTCGTGCCACCTGACACTTCTGATGGCAGGCCAAGTAATTTATTCCTTGTTAAGGACCCATAGTTTGCTAGGATTATAGCTGTAGTCTTGAATTTGAAAATTTTGTGCTTGGTAGTTAGAGTTCGATAAGTTTGAGTTAATCTTGTAGATTGTGACCCGACGATTATCCCTTAGTATTAAATCACGTAATTTGTACCCCCACCTTGAAGTGAGTTATATTCCCTTTCCCTTGAGACTAGTAACCTTTCCATTCTCGCTATTGATACTTGTGTTCTATGAGAACTATGATTAAGACTTAAGATAACCATTACTTGTATGATACCATAAGAGACCCTAAAAAGTACCCAGATCTTTTCTCATATACCCTAATAAGAGTTTCTGTTTTATTTACATGTGCAAGGTTATTTTGCAGGATCCTCTTAAGACTGTCACGGTACTAGTTTAATTCTTATAAGTTGGGTAGTGTAACTGAACGGCATTAATCGCATGCTAGCAAAAGATGACAGTGTTTATTCAGACAATAGAATCTAGAGGTCCTTGTCCCTATTTGGTCGACTAGCGACTTAGACAAGGAAGTTGTATGATAACTATAGAGATTGTAGAGTCTTTTATTATTGTTGCTTATTTTGTTTTGTTCTGTGAACTTGAATAATTTGTACCTCCTTTCATCATCATCTAGCGTACTTATATTTTATATACTACCTTGACTTATGCTGCTATTTTATAGCCTAGTTTTGCAAGCTTATTCTTTATCGAGCTTGTTCATGACATATGTATTATTGGGGAGGCCCACAATAATATATTTCAGAATCAGTGTATTACGGTCTGATCAACCATAGTGCGCTCGATTTGCCCATCATAATACTACTTTATGTGGATTGAGATATGCAGTGATTAGTAGACGAATATACTTGTCCTAGATATGTCTGACATATCGTATCGGTTACATAATGGTACTAATGCGAGCATGTAAATAGGAATTACCAAAATATGATTTCAATCCACAACTGCCTTGACAATTCCCATTTGAATTCTTTAAACGCCTTGATCCTGATACTTCTATTCTATTATCTCTCCCCTTGAACTCCTTATTATTGATCTTCGTCTTCCCTTATTTCGGAAAGACGAAACCTCGTGCTGGGTATAAAGTTTGATACACAAAGAGTACTAGATATACCCCATAGGCCGATCACATACTTGAGGATTATTCTTTCGTAATTAGGGACATATCATATGTGATATGATCGGCATTGAAGTTCGAGGATTGAATGACATGAGTAAATAAATTAAGGAATATTCTCTTAAGGTATATAGCCTTATGTGACAGATGGGTAAATTCCAAGTTGGGTAGCAGTGCATTGTCAACTTGGGAGGAATTTCTTTTAGATTATGATCGAGTAAGATTAGATTGGGAGAGGTTCAAGCCATTTTAATTTTGAGAAATTTAGAAGAATGACTAAGATGATGGAGATTAATGAATTGATATTGAGGACCCAATATTTATACCTTAAGTACATGATTTAAAATTTTGAACAATAAAGGTAGAATCATCAATTTAAATTTGGAGGATAAATATAGAATTTCAGATTTGAGCATTGGTGGACGACATTTAAATTATTTTTCAATTTGATGATTCGAGTTAAAATAAAAATTTGATGGTTGGACTACCTATTTGAAATATTGAGGATGTGAATGGAATTTTTAAAAAAATTGAAGCATACAAAAATTTATAAGTGAAAATGGGAATAATATTGGACTCGAATTATTTCTAGAGGAGATTATGATAGTTTGAGATCGTGAGGTAAAATTTTATTGCGTATTTAAATCTTGAAGATGTTATATGGATTTAATTTAAATCTGGATATGGATAATTTGGAAAAAATGAGAAGAGATAACCATAGGTTGAATTTTGATTGGAACAGTGGTCAGCTTAACCTTGAAGTGATTGCAATGGATATGATTAGGATTTTAATTATCGCAAGGAGATTGCGATTGACTTGCCTTATGTACATGAAGGATTAACAGATTATGCCTTATTTTAATTTTGAGGACAATATTGTCTTAAGTTGACTGGATTGTGAAACCCCCTCACCTAAGAATTTGACCTACTTGGCTTAGATAGTGAGACTGAGGCTAGCTCGAATCCACTTAGAAATAGAACACGACATTTTATTCACTTTTACAACATGGTATCACGTGGCACCCCTTACCATTGCTTCGACAATTGGAGCACTTTTCTAGTCACTGCCTTCCTACAAATTCCACATCCTTATCCTAGACATGCCCATCCTCCATTTCCATCTTTGTGAAATCTTCCAATTGTTTGGCGCTTTTATGCAAAAGAGCATTTAGGTGTCCACACTATTGGACATAACACATGAAGAAACTGATTTATCGCTCATATGGATTTTTCCCATGATTTTCGGACTGTGCAACGTGCAACATCGTCCACTTCGTTAAACATAGCCTTGCATTTTAAACCAATGTAAATCTTATACCATCCTTGACTTCTACCATGGCTTAATTTTAATTTTGAGGACGAAATTTTTATAAGTTGGGTAGATTGTAATCACCCTGATTTTCTTAAATTTTATAAAACAATTTTCTATATTTTTTTTGTAATTTTTGGGAATTAAAACTAAGGTATTTTGTGACTAGATAATTTTTAAATAATATTAATTAATATTTAAATATTATGGAAATAATATTTTATGGTGTAAAATGGAAAATCGAACATAGGATAATTTTTTGTGAATTTATTGGACTCCGAAATTATTTTTAAAAGCCCTAAAACTAATGTACATTTAAACCGAATTAAACCCGTGCCAAACACCCAACATCCCCATGAGAGCCGAAGCCAAGCCCAAGGAATGTGGACCAAGCCCAAATTCCTAGGTCAACCCAAACCAAAATCCTACATGTATATAAACACCTCTTCCTTCCCTTTTCCTTATAATTTATTTTCCCTAAGAAAAACCTAACCTAACTCTAACAGCAGCCGTCATCCCAAGCCCTCCCTACTGTTCCTTCTCCTTCTTCACCCCGAGTCTTCCTTGGCCGGACACCCATGGCCGAAACTCTCCCCGACCCCCGGAGCGGCGGAACCTCCACCGTCGATGTCTCCCCCTTCATCTTCATCTCCTCCTCCGCCCCTCTTTCCCGGAGCGCGAACCGACGCCACCACGTCGACAAACCATCATCTCCATCCCCAGCACTCCCTCTTCCCCGACTCCGTCCTCCGGTGATCTTCCCCCCGACTCCTGATCACCTGACCCCGGGCGCCGTCTAGCCGAGACTCCCTGCAGCGGCCACGAACCCCCTCCTCTTCCTGTTCTCCTTCCTTTATTCTTCTTCTTCCATTGTTATTCCTCTCCCTGTGGGAAGACTCCGGCCGACTGATCCGGTCCGGCCGCTGCTACACTCGACTCCGGTTCATACTCCCCCGCTTACTGCCGACTGAACCGTCTCCGGTCTGAAGCTCCCCTGACCCGCCTATTGCCGATGACCACCCCGCGAAGGCTCTTCGGAGGATTTTGGAGTCTCCGGGGATCCACCAGGGCCCCGCCTGCTTCGACGCCCTCAGCGCCAAGCTCGTCGAGAGGGATGGCTTTCAGTTTACCTTCGTGAGTGGGTTTTTTGTCTCAGCCGCTCGTTTGGGGTTACCAGATGTCGGTCTTGTTTCCAATGGATAAATGGTTGACCAACACAAGCTGTATCATTTGAGGAAATAAAAGATACATTGGGTTTGAATTCGAATGACTACTATGAAGAAGAAGAAAAATATATTCTTTATGCTGCTCCAGCATCTTCTGCTAGAGCCAGCAGCAACACTTATCTTCCCAAAGTCATCAAGTGGGGATACGTCTGGTCAAAGAATGGAGAGTTCTTGTGACCCTGTTATTGAAGTGCTAACCCCAATATGGTTATGAGAATTTTAACTCAGATGATTCAGGAAGTGGTTTATCCGCCATATGGTCTCGTACACTCAGATTGAAAATAACTGGTGTAAAACCCCCTTCCTAGAAAATCGTAAATACCCTGTTATTATTAATTATTAATTAAATTATAGTAATTAGGTCCAAATAGGAGAAATAGATTTTTAATAATTTTTATGTTAGGTGTTCGGGCACTTAGATGACTTGTGGGACCATCAGAAATTTTTCGGAATTTATTCCATGTAGGAGACCCCTTGAGCAGTTGCTAGCCTAACGATGTGCAATACCCTATCCTATAAATTTTCTTATGAGTAAATATATATATATATATATATATATATATACAAATATATATGTATATATGTATTAAAGAAAGAAAGAAAAGAAAGAAAGGAAAAGGAATTAATTTAATAAGAATAATAATAATATAATATCAATTAGTATATTAATAACTACTTTATACTTATACCACTTTGCATGGCTTTAGATTCCTTCTTAGCAAACTTGCTGCATATTTTGTCCAACCGCCCTTTTTGCAATCTAGTTGCTGTGGGATCACAGCAACTTTGCTAATTCACTTAGGACCCGACCCTTTGGCCGCCGCTACTTCCCCTCTCTCTCTCTTAATATATAACACATATATATATATATGATTAGCTCTCCAAAATGCTAACCCAAAACTCCAGACTTCTCCTTCCCATCTAGAGCTGTCTCCACAGCCAGAGAAGCCTCCCCAAGCCATCCAACCATCCCGTCGACGCCGACATCGCGAACTGAAGTCTCCCACTCGAGGCACCTTCGCTCCGGCGTAATTTTCCGTTGACTCGCTCGACCAAATGCAGATCCGTTTTCATAGGTATGATCTTCCCTTAACCCTCTCAAATATTTGTTTTATAGTCAACCTCAGATAACGTGTGCCCCTAGTCGAAAAACAGCGCCCAAGTCAGCGCGAGCAGACAGAATTCTGCAATCGCAGAATTCCAGTATGTCCACCCATATTGCCGAGTTCGTATCTCCCACCACAGAGATCCAAATTTGACGATTCTTTTTGATACCTGTAGATTACATGACCTAGTTTATTTTCTGTATTATAACTTTGTGCTATTAGTTGCTGTGGACAAAATTGTAGTCGTCACAAAACTGCGCGCACTCACTTTTTCCGGTTTTCAAAAAGTGGGAGATCGGAGCGCGCCCCGCCAAACGGGACCGCCCCGCCGTGTGCCAAGTGTACCGAATGGTGCACGCAGCATAACGGGACACGTGAAAATTCGTGGGAACTGATTTGGACGCGTGTGCGCGCCGGAATCAGGCCGTATCCGCGAACACATTCCGTATCGCCACTTTTGTGGAACTCGCGAGTATTTTGTGCACGCGTGTCAGATTGCGACGAAACTTGCGCCACTGGACTCGTGGTAACACGCTGGTCCTGTGATCCAATTTTCACGCCTTTCTGAGATGGTTGACCAGATCGCCAATTGGCGGGCCCCACAGTTGACTTTTTGGACCAAATTATGTTCGGCTCATCGGAATCCAAATTTGGACATACCGTTGGGATCGTATTGACATTTAGAGTTGTTTGACCCATAGTTTGTCCCATTTAGAGACTGTTACCCTCGGCACGCTTTTTGGTGCAAAGTGGGCCCACATGTGGGACCCGCTTTGGCCCGAAAATGACCTTTTTGCCCCTGTGTCCAAATTGGACGTAAGGACAGGCATTTCTAGCTATTTGACATCTTCTGAGACAGTTGGTGATATTTATTACAGCTTTCGGAGTAGTACCTACCGGATCCACCGATACCAGGACGACAGTTGATATTCAAACATCAGGCAAGTGTACCTTGTCAAACTCTACAGTATTGTTATATATATTCCTTGCTTTATTATAGTGCTGTGCATGCTCAACCTAGGACCGTGTGACGTACTTAGCGTCCGATTATCAGTCGGGTGCCGACACTGTGCGCAGTGTTGGGTACGGTCATCTAGAGATGGACATTCGTGACACTTTATTCTCGTACTTGTCTTATCAAGTACCATATGACCCAGGACACTTGACACTATTCATGAGACAGGATTTTCCCGAGATATTCGTGATGATTCTGTATAGGATACAGGACATGGACATTATACTCTTAGATACTTATGACTTGTTGCATTAGCTATGATCGCGCTTGACATGGGCATGAGACGTTATGGTCATGATATGCGTGGTTACATTGGGTGGGGAGAGACACACAGGCTACAGGCTGTTTCATATATCTATCTACTACTATTGTGAGGCCTCAGACTCTCGTAGCAGAGCTAGGCACATTACGTGTTTATTACCGCTACCGGCTCCCCGACACAGAGCTTGTAGTGGCTTCAGCCTGAGTTTAGTGTTACTCTCACTTGCATTTCACTTAGATGGTTACATATTTACCCATTGATCATTTAGTTCTTTATTTTGCTGCACTGCTTATCTGTATTTATTTGGCATGAGTTTTCTTGTACCTTGCTATGTCCCCTGAGGACCTGGATCCGGATTTTGTCCCCAGATTTTGCAGACGTGGTTTATCCCGAGGTTTACGGGACCGGAGCAGGAGCTGATCCAGGAGCTGTACCACCATCCGAGGACGAGGTCTTAGCTGAAGACTTCTCTTGAGCATCCATGTTTATGCTCAGCTTTTAGTATTTCTTTCAGTCTTTTATATTCGGGTCATTTGAACCATTGTACTAGATATTTATCGGGTTGTTCCCCGAAGTACTTTGTGAGACTAGATGATGATTTACATTCCTTATTTATTCTGTGGATCATATTTTATATCTTGTGTGGATGAGATTAGTTGTGCCATGATTGTCGTAGACTTATTTTACAGCTTAAGTATGCCCTGATGGATCCATTATATTGAGTTGGTCCATCGGTGCGTACTGCTGGCCATTGACACGCGTCTGGTCCCTCGATATTTTGGGACTGGGGCGTGACATGGTTTTTGTGGTGGCCCATGCAGGTCTACGACTAAATAGTTCGGTTTCAACTTAGGGACCGAACAAGCCTGCACCTAGGACTAGAGTATAGGATCTCATCCACATTGACTATTATTCATCTTTCTCCTATCTGTTCTATTTGAACAATTGCATCATGCTTGATTCATGTGCTTCCCTAATAGTTTTTAAGTATAGCCTTCTCCTAGAATATAGAAGTTCCTGTTGTTAGATGATAATTAGAGTAGCACACCTATTTAGAATATAACGAGATTATAGATACACCACTAAGTTTAGAACATCTAGCGAACCCTAGAATCCCTTATCCCTATAATTGGTTGACCATTACCCGGATGTATTATGAGGACTTAAGAGTAGTATAGACACTACTAGAGTTAGTTAGAAGGTTACCATAATGTTTGCCCCTAGCATTGAGGAACCCATAGAAAAAAAAAAAAACGTAATGTTTGGACTGAACCTAACCTTCATAGTTAGATGATATTGGAACTATAAACTTATATCATTGTCTTGTTATTAGTAGACAGCACCCTAGGAAGCCTAGAGGAATGTAATCAACACTTCTCCCTTGATCATACCCCGAACATAGCAACCAACACCCCACTCCCCTTAGAGAACCATGATGCTATCTAGAGCCCTCTATCTTTATTTTATATTGTTTCCCTGCAACCATAGCGCTCGCTATTTTGCGACGGCTAATTACGTTTCTTCTCTTCATCTTTCAACTCGCGCCATCTGACACTTCGGATAGTAGGCCAAGTAATTTTATTCTTGGTTAAAGGCTCATCGTTTGCTAGGCTTATAGTTGTAGCCTTGAGTGTGAAATCTTTATGCTTGGTAGTTAGAACTTGATAAGTTTAAGTTATTTTGTAGATTGTGACCAATGATTATCCCTTAGCATTAAATCGCGAAATTTGTACCCCCACCTCGATACAAGTTAGACCCTTCCTCCTTGACGGCCAGTAACTCTTCTATCCTTACCATTGACACTTGCTTGTAAGTGCTATGACTAAGACTTAAGGTGACCCTTACCTATATAATGCAATAGAAGACCCTAATAAGTATCAAGATCCTTCCTCATATACCCTAACAAGAGTTTCTGTTTTATTTACATGTGCAAGGTTATTTGTAGGATCCTCTTAAGACGATCACGGTATTAGTTTAATTCTTTTATAAGTTGGGTAGTATGCCTCACAACATAGTACCAACTAGCCCTATTGACCCATTGATGAAGTGAACTAGGATGACACAACTTTAGACTTGCATTAGAAGATAGTGTTTAATTCAAACTGTAGAATTTAGAGGTCCTTGCCCCTAACTGGTCGACTAGCGACTTGGACAAGGAGGTTGTATGATGACTGTAGAGATTGGAGAGTCTGTTATTATTATGGTTGCTTGTTTGTTTTGTTTTATGAACTTGAATAATTTGTACCTCCTTTCATCATCATCTAGCGTACTTAAATTTGTTGTACTTGACTTATGCTGCTATTCTATAGCCTAGTTTTGCAAGCTTATTCTTTATCGAGCTTGTTCATGACATATGTATTAGTGGACTGGTACATTAATACAATTGTCTATTCAGAATCAGTGTATTACGGTCTGATCAATCTTAGTGCATTTTGGTTCGCTCTTCGCACGACTACTTTACGTGGATTGAGATATAGTTGACTAGTATACTTGCCCTCTAGATATGTCTGAGCATATCGTATCGGTTACGTAACTGTACTAATACGAGCATGCGAACCAAGGTTTACCAGAATAGGATTTCAATCCACAACAACTTGACCATTTCCGTTTGAATTCTTAAACGCCTTGATCCCGATACTTCTATTCTATTACCTCACCCTTGAACTCTTTATTATTGATCTTCGTCTTCCCTTATTTCGGAATGACGAAACCTCGTGCTGGGTATAAGTTTGATATATAGACAGTACGAGATACACCCCACAGGCCGGTCGCATTATTGATGACCTTCTATATAGGATTAAGGGAATATCATAGGTTATATGTTTGGTGTTAAAGACTTGAGGATTCAATAACATGATTAAATGAGTTGGGGCATAGATTTATTAGATGAGTAGTCTTAGATAATATGGGTAAATTCTAAGTTGGGTAGTAGTGCATTATCAACTCGAGAGGAATTTCTTTCCGAGTAAGATTAGATTGGGAGAGGTTCAAGCCATTATAATTTTGAGAAAGTTAGAAGGATGACTAAGATGATGAGGATCAATGAATTGATATTGAGGACCCAATATTTATACCTTAAGTGCAAGAGTTAAATTTTTAAACAATGAAGGTAGAATCACCAATTCAAATTTAGAGGATAAATATAGAATTTCAGACTTGAATATTGGTGGACTGCATTTAAATTATTTTTCAATTTGGTAAATTGAATTAAGAATTAAAATTTTGATTGGAGCAGTGGACATCTTAACCTAGAAGTGATTGCAATGGATATGATTAGAATTTTAGTTATCGCAAGAAGATTGCGACTGACTTGCCTTATTGTACATAAAGGACTAACCGATTCTGCCTTATTTCAATTTTGAGGACGATATTGTCTTAAGTTGGCTGAATTGTGAAACCCCCTCACCTAAGAATTTGACCTACTCGGCCTAGATAGTGAGATTGAGGCTAGCGAATCCACTTAGAAATAGAATACGGTATTTTATTTAGTTACAACATGATATCACTTGACACACCTTACCGTGCTCCGATAATTGGAGCACTACACTAGCCACTGCCTTTCTACAAATTCTACACCCTTATCCTAGACATGCCCATCATCCAATTCTCATCTTTGTGCAATTTTCTAATTGTTGGACGCTTTTATGCAAAAGAGCATTTATGTGTCCATACCATTGGACATGACACAGGAAGAAACCTATTTTTTCGCTCATATGGATTTTTCTATGATATTTTCGGGATGTGCAACGTGCAACGTGCAACATCGCCCACCCCTTTAAACCTAGCCTTGCCTTTTAAACAATGCAAATCTTATACCATCATTGCATTCTATCGTGGCTAAATTTTAATTTCGAGGACGAATTTTTTATAAGTTGGGTAGAATGTAAAACCCCCTTCCTAGAAAATCGTAAATACCCTGTTATTATTAATTATAAATTAAATTGTAGTAATTAGGTCCAAATAGGAGAAATAGATTTTTAATAATTTTTATGTTAGGTGTTCGGGCACTTAGATGACTTGTGGGACCATCAGGAATTTTTCGGAATTTATTCCATGTAGGAGATCCCTTGAGCAGTTGCTAGCCTAACGATGTGCAATACCCTATCCTATAAATTTTCTTATGAGTAAATATATATATATATATATATATATACAAATATATATATATATATGTATTAAAGAAAGAAAGAAAAGAAAGAAAGGAAAAGGAATTAATTTAATAAGAATAATAATAATATAATATCAATTAGTATATTAATAACTACTTTATACTTATACCACTTTGCATGGCTTTAGATTCCTTCTTAGCAAACTTGCTGCATATTTTGTCCAACCGCCCTTTTTGCAATCTAGTGGCTGTGGGATCACAGCAACTTTGCTAATTCACTTAGGACCCGACCCTTTGGCCGCCGCTACTTCCCCTCTCTCTCTCTTAATATATAACACATATATATATATGATTAGCTCTCCAAAACGCTAACCTAAAACTCCAGACTTCTCCTTCCCATCTAGAGCCGTCACCGCAGCCAGAGAAGCCTCCCCAAGCCATCCAACCATCCCGTCGATGCCGACATCGCGAACTGCAGTCTCCCACTCGAGGCACCTTCGCTCCGGCGTAATTTTCCGTTGACTCGCTCGACCAAACGCAGATCCGTTTTCATAGGTATGACCTTCCCTTAACCCTCTCAAATATTTGTTTTATAGTCAACCGCAGATAACGTGTGCCCCTAGTCGAAAAACAGCGCCCAAGTCAGCGCGAGCAGACAGAATTCTGCAATCGCAGAATTCCAGTATGTCCACCCATATTGCCGAGTTCGTATCTCCCACCACAGAGATCCGAATTCGACGATTCTTTTTGATACCTGTAGATTATATGACCTAGTTTATTTTCTGTATTATAACTTTGTGCTATTAGTTGCTGTGGACAAAATTGTAGTCGTCACAAAACTGCGCGCATCCACTTTTCCGATTTTCTAAAAGTGGGAGATCGGAGCGCGCCCCGCCAAACGGGACCGCCCCATCGTGTGCCAAGTGTACCGAATGGTGCACGCAGCATAACGGGACACGTGAAAATTCGTGGAAACTGATTTGAACGCGTGTGCGCGCCGGAATCAGGCCGTATCCGCGAACACATTCCGTGTCGCCACTTTTGTGGAACTCGCGAGTATTTTGTGCACGCGTGTCAGATTGCGACGAAACTTGTGCCACTGGACTCGTGGTAACACGCTGGTCCTGTGACCCAATTTTCACGCCTTTCTGAGACGGTTGACCAGATCGCCAATTGGCGGGCCCCACAGTTGACTTTTTGGACCAAATTATGTTCGGCTCATCGGAATCCAAATTTGGACATACCGTTGGGATCGTATTGACATTTAGAGTTGTTTGACCCATAGTTTGTCCCATTTAGAGACTGTTACCCTCGGCACGCTTTTCGGTGCAAAGTGGGCCCACATGTGGGACCCGCTTTGGATCAAAAATGACCTTTTTGCCCCTGTGTCCAAATTGGACGTAAGGACAGGCATTTCCAGCTATTTGACATCTTCTGAGACTGTTGGTGATATTTATTACAGCTTTCGGAGTAGTACCTACCGGATCCACCGATACCAGGACGACAGTTGATATTCAAACATCAGGCAAGTGTACCTTGCCAAACTCTACAGTATTGTTATATATATTCCTTGCTTTATTATAGTGCTGTGCATGCTCAACCTAGGACCGTGTGACGTACTTAGCATCCGATTATCAGTCGGGTGCCGACACTGTGCGCAGTGTTGGGTACGGTCATCTAGAGATGGACATTCGTGACACTTTATTCTCGTACTTGTCTTATCAAGTACCATATGACCCAGGACACTTGACACTATTCATGAGACAGGATTTTCCCGAGATATTCGTGGTGATTCTGTATAGGATACAGGACATGGACATTATACTCTTAGATACTTATGACTTGTTGCATTAGCTATGATCGCGCTTGACATGGGCATGAGACGTTATGGTCATGATATGCGTGGTTACATTGGGTGGGGAGAGACACACAGGCTACAGGCTGTTTCATATATCTATCTACTACTATTGTGAGGCCTCAGACTCTCGTAGCAGAGCTAGGCACATTACGTGTTTATTACCGCTACCGGCTCCCCGACACAGAGCTTGTAGTGGCTTCAGCCTGAGTTTAGTGTTACTCTCACTTGCATTTCACTTAGATGGTTACATATTTACCCATTGATCATTTAGTTATTTATTTTGCTGCACTGCTTATCTGTATTTATTTGGCATGAGTTTTCTTGTACCTTGCTATGTCCCCTGAGGACCTGGATCCGGATTTTGTCCCCAGATTTTGCAGACGTGGTTTATCCCGAGGTTTACGGGACCGGAGCAGGAGCTGATCCAGGAGCTGTACCACCATCCGAGGACGAGGTCTTAGCTGAAGACTTCTCTTGAGCATCCATGTTTATGCTCAGCTTTTAGTATTTCTTTCAGTCTTTTATATTCGGGTCATTTGAACCATTGTACTAGATATTTATCGGGTTGTTCCCCGAAGTACTTTGTGAGACTAGATGATGATTTATATTCCTTATTTATTCTGTGGATCATATTTTATATCTTGTGTGGATGAGATTAGTTGTGCCATGATTGTCGTAGACTTGTTTTACAGCTTAAGTATGCCCTGATGGATCCATTATATTGAGTTGGTCCATCGGTGCGTACTGCTGGCCATTGACACGCGTCTGGTCCCTCGGTATTTTGGGACTGGGGCGTGACAACTGGATGGGATAGACTTGAAAAGCTGGATGTCAGGATACCTGTACTGCGGGACCTGAGGGCTTGGACACGGTGACCCGGACACAGCTCGTGTCAAGGATACACACGGACACGTGAAATTCAAACTTCTCGGAGCCCTGCTCAGGTAGTATTTTCTCTCTCCTCGTGATTCCGTTTTCTGTTCTGTCAGTTGTGTCGCGTAGACTGTATAACCCTCTCGATGCCCGTACAACTCGCTCGGTGTATCGCGCCCTGTGGTGATCGCAAACCGCCATCCAAAAATAGGAAAAATAACGCCCTGTTTTATCCTGGAACTGAGTGCGCCCCGCCAAACGGGACGACTTGGTCGTACGCGGTCTTTACCAAAACGTGCGTGACTTTGATACGGATGTGCAGAATTTCGCAGAAGTTGATTTGGATGTGCGTGCACACCGAAATCGACGCGTATCCGCCAAAAACGCTCCGTATCCGTCCTTTCTGGAACAAGTTGTAACTTTGTATACACACGTCGGATCGAGACAAGACTTGCTCCATCGGACTCGTAGTAATACGCTGGTCCTGTGACCCAAGTTTGGTTCGATTCTGAGAACGTTGACAAAATCGCGTATCGTGGGCCCCACCGGCTTCACTTGACAGGCAATTTTGTGATTGGCTCATCGAAATCCAATTCTGGAAGTTCCGTTGGGTTCGTATCATCGTTACTGACTTGTAGACACTGAGTTTGAGGAATTTGGAGACCTTTGACCCTGACACACTTTTTGGTGCAAAGTGGCCCACATGTGGACCCCACTTTGGCCCGAAAATATCATTTTTACCCTTGTGTCCAAATTGGACTTAAGGACAGACGTTTCTATCTATTTGATATTTTTTGAGACTGTTGGTGATGTTTATTACAGCTTTTGGAGGAGTACCTAGAGGATCCACTGATACAGGGACAGTTGTTGGTATTCCAACCCCAAGCAAGTGTACCTTGCCAAACTCTGCAGTATTATTACATATTTTCCTTGATTCATTTATATTGCTGTGCATGCTTAACCTAGGACCGTGTGACTTACTTAGCGTCCAATTAATAGTCGGGTGCCAACACCGTACGCGGCGTTGTGTCTTGTCATCTAGAGACGGACATTCGTGACACTTTATATTCTCGTACTTATCTTACCGAGTACACTATGACCCAGGACACTTGATACTATTCATGAGACAGGATCTTCCTGAGATATTCATGGTGATTCTGTATAGGATACAGGACTTGACAGATATACTATATTCTTAGATACATTATGACTTGTTGCATTAGCTATGATCCCCCTTGACATGGACATGAGACGTTATGGTCATAAGATGCGTGGTTACATTGGGTGGGGAGAGACACACAAGCTATAGGCTGTTTCATATATATATCTACTACTATTGTGAGGTCGTAGACTCTCGTAGCAGAGCTAGGCACATTACGTGTTATTACCGCTACCGGCTCCCCGACACAGAGCTTGTAGTGGCTCAGCCTGAGTACTCGTGATGCTCTCATCTTGTATTTCACATAGATGGTTACATACTTACCATGTTTATTTTATTTATTTTTTGTACTGCATTATTTATTTGGCTTGTATTTTCTGTACCGTGCTATGTCCCCTGAGGACCTGGATCCGGATTATGTCCCCAGGATTTGCAGACGAGATCTATCCCGAGGTATACGGGACTGGAGCAGAAGCAGATACAGGAGCTGTACCGACACCCGAGGACGAGGTGTTAGCTGAAGACTTTTTCTGAACATCTATGTTCCATGCTCAGTATTTACTTCATTTCAGTCATTTATATTTTGGTCTGTTGAACCATTGTATCAGATATTTATCGGGTTGTTCCTCGAAGCACTTTGTTGAGACTGGTTGATGATTTACATTCCTTATTTTCTGTGGATCATATTTTATATCTTGTGTGGATGAGATTAGTTGTGCCCTGTTGTCGTAGACTTGTTTTTACAGCTTAAGTACGCCCTGATGGATCCATTAAAATTGGATTTGTCCATCAGTGTGTGCTGCTGGCCATTGCCACGTGTCTGGTCCCTCGGTATTTTGGGACTGGGGCGTGACACATCACGACTAGTAATGACTTTTGATTCTGCAAAACTGTGATGTGACATATGCCGAGGTCCGAGCCCATATATGGTTCATAAGGGTGCACACCTGATATGACATGCATGTTGTCTAGCCACATCATCGTCATTCAAATTAGAGATACGATCATATATCTTGGAATCATCCACCAAATCTACAAACCTTGTCTTGGTCATATAGTACATCCGATTATTATTTTTTCTTGAAGGATAAGTCAAAAATATTTGATAAGATTACATCCTTACCATGAACTTTACTTGAAAGTACGAAAACAATCTATGGTTACACCTTTTCGTACACACACAAACCTTGTCATGATACAATACATCCGATATTTTTTCCTTGAATGATAAGTCAACAATGTTTGATAAGATTACATCCTTACCATAAACTTTACTTGATAAGTATGAAAATAATCTATTGTTACCTAGAGAGGACTATGTCTAGCCGGTTTGACATTTTCATGAGGTATGCATACGACATTAAATTACTATATATTTCGACCTTCACCTTAATCTAACTTTAGCGCCAGAGTAGCCTCTGGAGATTATCTCGTGTCACGTCCCAGTCCCAAAATCTATGGGACCAGACACGTGGCAATGGCCAGCTGGTACGACTCCGTAGAGCTTTCCAATTTAATGGACCCGACGAAGTCCACTTACGTTGTCCATGGTCAAGTGATCCAAGTAATAATCTATTTTTAACATACAACAACTAAATCTAAATCTCAATCCATGGTAAATAATCTCAAGAAAGAACGATACGCATCATCAGTCTGCAGCCCAATAATACATCCGTTCGAGTAGACCAGAAGAACAACATAGGTCTATAAACACTAGGCTATAGAAGCAGAATAAAATGGAAAGTAATACATGACTGAAATAGCTGGAAATGCAAATATACCTGCAATGACATCCACACTCTACTAGATCAAATATCCTGCAACCGCACAAATAACCTGGAAGGGATCCAGGTCCTCAGAGGAACGTAACAAGATACAAAAATACATGCCATAAAGTAAATACTGAATAAATAAATGGGCTGTGCTAACCATCTAAGTGAATACAATTTGAGGACAACTTAGTACGTATGGGAAAGTATAGGCTAGACATATGCTGATATAATTCACCAATCATCGTGACTGGCTAATATATGCCACATATGCCCCATTCAAGGGCACTTGCAATAATAACGTCCATCTCCGAGGAGCATGGTATCTGTATAATAACGTCCAACGTTCTATAGAGTGTGGTATCTGCAAAAATAACAAGTGACGTCCAACACTCTAAAGAACGTGGTATCTGCATATATATATATATATATATATATATATATATATATATATATATATATATATATATATATATATATATATACGTCTGTATCACTCCGTCGAGTGCAGTATCTGTATAGAGGGAGTGGGTGTCCCATACGCCTACTAGTCGTCCTCCCCGCCCAATGTAGATATATAAGTTATGAACACGACGTGAATATCTCGTACTATGATGCAAGTCTCTATAGAAATAAACAACTAACTAAATACCGTTACACGTGTTGCTCACACTGATGACCAGTCGTGCATGAGGCACGCGTCCCTACATGAACTCACTCTGTGACGTGTAATGATACGTGTCAAGGCCTGGGGAGTCATACCAATTGTTTGATAATAAACGAAAGAAATGAAACTAGGTTTGTACGAAATCCTTTCTTTGGTTTACAAACAAGAAGTACAATTAATCCTATACGAGGATGTTAAGTACAAAAATTTAATCTGGATAAATATTGCTATAGGAGTCTGATCTGCGGTCGATCACTTTGTCCCTTGGACCACACGATGATGAAGAAGTACTGTAGAAGAAGGAAAAGCTTCAAAGATCGCAAGAGGGATTGGATGCTCAATGCCAAAGTCGTCAATCACACCCCTCTGTCTGTGCCCTAGGATCTTCTCTCTCAATTTTTTTTGACCTCTGACCTCCCTGGCTGGAGGTCTCAATTTATAGGGTTTCGTGACAGTAACCATCCAGTTGGCGTAGAAGCCGAACAGTGGAGACTGTAGCACTTTTTATGCGGCGGTTATAATAACTGCCACCCACGTATAAATGATCTTCTGAATAGGCGTGTGACGCGTGTCCCATTAAGAGGTAATGCGTATAACTGCTGCAAAGATCACGGCATGCAAGCCACGTAGGTAACTTCTCCTCGCGTAGAAAAGGGTGGCGTAGAAGCCAAATAACTGTCACCATGGCGTAGAGGCCAAATAGTTGTCAAGTTGGCGTAGAAGCCAAGTAGGCATAGAAGCCCAAGCATAGAAGCCCAATGTTGCATGGATAGGTAGCCAGTGTAAAGATAACCGATCATCCTTCCTTGACTGAAGTCTTGAGCGTATTCTGGGCAATATAGCCTTATCACACACCAATGCAAATATAGCCTGAGTTGGCGTATTCCGAGGAGATAGCATACGGCGTACTCCTATAGTTGAAAATAGCCAGATCGGCGTATTTCAAGGAGATAGCGTACAGCGTACTCCTATAACTGAAAATAGCCTGATGGCATAATATACAGAGGTAATGATTTGGACATATTAGCCATAATTATGGCTCACCCAGTCGTTAAAAGTAGAACCAAATCTCATGCATTAAATGCAAAGATCTGCCCCCCATCACGCGCATTAACTGCAGAGACGTGCCTCGAGTTCTGTACGAAGAGCATCTTTTGAAGTGGCGGTCAGCTTTGTCTCATCCTGAGCGTAAAAGCTCATATCTGCCTGTGTAAAACTAGGCAGCGTATTCCTTGACTGCGTAAAAGACGACTTAAATCAAGGCTTTGTCACTAAACGACAGTCTAGGGCCCTGTGTAGAATCATTATTACAACCGTCCTCTCGATCGTCGTGCAGTACTCTTTGTCAGGAGTCAGGTTCACTGCATGATCTGACAGGTTCATTAGAGGAATACGAAGAGTTTCTCGTACAACTCCACGCTGCATTAAAAGTAGACGAATAGTAATCTTTGTACGCCGAAGCGGTTTGGAAATGCTGCATTATGCAGGTAGTTCTGGAGCTATATTGTACGCTGAACAGCGTTGAAGCTCTATTGTACGCCCATGGCTCTGAAGTCAAGTCTTACGCCACCCAGTGCTGGAGCTCTGTTTTACGCGGCTGCCTGTGTGTTTGAAGGTTTTACGCGTATGATTCCCCAGCGTATTTTTCATGCTTCTACAAGACCCCCTTCAAAGTTTTCAAATTCCTCGTAATTTGAAACACTTTGAATGAAGCATGAAACGGTCAAATTTGACTCATTCTACGAGGCTGATTTCTCGGCAAATATTTAGGGATTTATTGGGATTTGATGTGATCTCCTCTGCCTATATAAGGGCGACTGAGTTAACCTGTTTTCCCATACTTCTTTCATCACAAAGAGATGGTTGCCGAACTTCGTTGAGTCGATTTGAGGAAGAAGAAGATCATGTTCTTCTAACATGTAAAAAGCCGTAAAAAGATGCATCTTCGAGCAAATATCCTCTGCAACGATGGATCATGGAAGGATATCATAGCTTCCTTTGCTCGGGATGATCAGCAATTTCATATGGCGATTCGTCCAGGAGAGAGAAATTGTCTCATTTGGCCACACAGCTTGTAAACTGTATTTTCTTCCATCATGGAGCTGGACGATGGTAGGCAGTCTGGCCTTGTCTTCCAGTATTGAGTTGGGTCTGAACCCTCAACTCAATCTGCCATGGCGTATGGAGGGTGGGCTTGAATAATTTAGACATGCCCAGTTCTGTATTCTCCCGCCATTAATCATTTTTTTTGTTAATCGACCGCAGAAGTCGATTAAATGTTGTAGAAGACGACAAAGATCTCCACCAATATGATAACCTGGCGCAACAGATTCTTGGTGTGATCTTAAATGAAAATAAGAAACCCTTTGTAGAAAAAGGATTTCCATCATATGTAATCATGAAGATGAAAAACCCTTTGTAGACTGGATTTCTATCATATGTAATCATGATTAATGAAATTGTCTTCTTTTACGCATCTGATGATTTGCCATATTTACTGTGATGAAGTCTAGAAATGTGCAGCTTCGGCACGCCTGAATAACTTTACGCCGACTCTGATAAAAGAGTATCTGATCTCATAACGTAACTGAAGATGCGTAGAAATCTTCTTAGCATTTAAGTTGAATGTCCAAACTGTCATGTTGTTTTGAACGAGGATTCGCGTAGAATTCTGAACTGTCACTTCTCTGATGCGAAGAATTTGTTGTTCATACTATCACCTTCAAGAATGTTTTCCCGAAAATCCCTTAAAAAGGGCAAGAAATGTCCGTTGAATAGGACATACTTGAACTTTTGTAAAAGATTCTGAGTGGACTTTGGATGAACTTCCAATAGACCCAAGAAGGAGAGCCATCTTCAATGATGAACTCTGTATGTTTTGGGCACTTGGAATATTAGCCAAGAAGGAGCATTTCTGCGTAAACCCTTATAATTGGCCGTCTGTAGTTTTTGAACATAGAATCATAGATTTGTATCTTCTGAGCGTAAAAAAGCTTCTGAGCGTGAAATCACAGATTTGTAGCCTCTGAGCGTAAAGTCGTAGGTTTGTAGCCTCTCGAGCGTAAAAGCTATCGAACATAAAAGCATCCGGGCGTAAAACCATAGACTTATAGTCTCTGAGTGTGAAATCATATATTTGTAGCCTCTGAGCGTAAAAACTTTTTAGCATGAAAACTTCTGAGCGTGAAATCATAGATTTGTAGCTTCTGTGCGTAAAGTCTTAGGTTTGTAGCCTCTCGAGCGAAAAAGCTACCGAGCATAAAAGCATCCAGGCATAAAACCATAGACTTATAGCCTCTGAGTGTAAAATCATAGATTTGTAGCCTCTGAGCGTAAAAACTCCTGAGCGTAAAATCATAGATCTGCTCTGCGCGTAAATTCTGGATTCACTGACCGTCCATCTTCTTCTTTTAAATGATAGGCTGACATGGTCCCAAATCATAACCGAATATTAAATATCGGATTTGGTTAGGAATTTGAAGAGTTATCTGAACTCTATAAATACCCCAAGGCCTTCAGAGAAGAAACCCTTCATCTGTCTTTTGCAAAAAACCTTCGTCTCTTTGAGAACTCTTCTTCGTCTCTTCCTTTGAGAACTCTGAGTTTTTAGCAATGGCACCGAAACACGCTTCCACCGCTAAGGGAAAGAAAGCTGCGTCTTCTTCTCGCTCCTCTGCTCAAGCACGAGCAACTCCCATTGGGCTAAGCGAACCTCGCTCTGAATGAAGTATCCCACCATCAAGCTGTGCACCAGGCGTTATAGGTAAAGCTTTTGGGACGAGAAAACAAAGAAAACCCTTCGCACACGTTGTACATGAACGCGCCAGGTTATCTTCTGTGCTGAGAGCCTCTTTGAGGAGGATGATGCACAGAGATGTTTTATCATTTACGCCTACATTCCTAATGTGTCAGCGTAAAAACTCCATATTTTCGCAGTCTGGCATAAAAGTTTTGACTGTCAAAATTTGGCGTATACTACAAACTTTGAGTGTTACACTCTGGATGAAAATTCTGGCGTAACAACTCAAATTTTGGCAGTCTGACGTAAAAACACAGACTGTTAGATTTGTGTGTATACTGTCAACTTTGAATTTTACGCCTCGAAAATAGGTTCCAGCGTAAAATCTCAAGTTTTTAGAGTCTTGGCGTAAAAGCACAGACTGTTGATCTTTGGCGTAAGCTGCAAGACTGTAATGTCTAGTGTAGAAACTGACTTGTTCTTCTTGCATTTTGTAGTAGACTTGCAGATCCCTCTGTTGGCTGAGGCGATGGGTTCTGCTGCTGGGATGCTGAACTCCAATTATCTGGAGAATTTGTCCCATGTAACATTTCCTATTTCTGGAACCCAGTATCCTGAAGGAAGGAGAATTCTGATATCGTCTCAAGGAGAACGAATGTTGTTAAGTATGATCAGCGGGGAGCCCTTGACGTATATAGATGAGACCAAATATATAAAACCAGCTTTCCTATTCGGGGATATGATTGATAAACAATCCCAGACGAAGCCCAAGAAGGAAAACTGGGTTTTTACTGCTGAGGGCATGGTCATGTACCTTCCCAGGATGCCTAGAGATTACCCTATCTCGGCATTCTTTCATGCCACGCATCCCAGGAGGATGTCATGGACCATGACTCCTGATCTTCACGGCCAGCCGGGGAAGATATTTTATCAGAAAGGATCAGGCCGAGGATTATTTGTAAGCTGTCCTTCAGGCCCTGTCATGCCTTTCAGGGGATTGCTGCCGGGCAGCGTCCCGAGTAAAGACACTTCACTGCTTCAGCCAGTCCAAATATCGACTTTTTGTAATGACTTCATGGGGCAGGGAGGAGTATACTCCAAGGTTAATCCTCGGACCAGCGGGTGGCTTAGCCCTGGGAATCTTTGATGGGCCCGTTTAACTGCATGGGCCCTGAAGCACTTTCAGACGGAGCTGGAGAGCATTGGTCTGTTCGCGGCTGTGAGTGCTACCAGTATTGGGTTACCTCTTAACCCCAACCTATTTTTGGCTTTGATGGAGCGGTATATCTCGCTCACTAAGACTTCCGCCACTCCACTAGGGGAGTTGGGATTGGCCCTTCACGAGATGGCAGAGATTTCAAGACTGCCATTGGAGGATACTCCTTATGAAGAGTATGTCCCTACAAACAGAAAATTGAGGGATATAAACCCTCGGGCAGTGGCAGTGTATCAGAAGCTAATGTGCCACTACCTTGTTTGCACCACTTTCTACCAGGAGCTGTCTGATTTGGCTCTCACCAACAAGTGGGCATCTTATCTCTTCTTTCATCAGGCCAAAGATGCTAAGCCAGACAAAGTTGTGGATAGCAGGGATAAGCCTTTGAACCTTCTGAGCATGCTTAATGCTCAAGTAGTCGGTGATATTATTGAAGACGTTGGGGATTCAGATCAAGTTCTCGATGAGGAGATAGGGAATTATCATGTAGGCACTAAAGCCAACAGTTATATAAGGTATTACCGTAAGCCTCTGTCAAGGGAAGCTCAACTGGCTGGCTTCCTCTCTGTATGGTTACGGCGATTGGTAGTACCTGGCATCGCATCTGCAGATCGTATTCATCGTAACTCCTTATGGCTTGCAGTGCGTTTGGTATTTGGGGCAAGACTGGGCCTGCTCCCTGCCATGGTATGCCGGATACAAGCAGGTCTGAGGGCCATTACCGATGGGCTGCTTGCAGATGAAACACGACGTGAAAGCTTTTCCAGGGTAGAGTTACAATTCCTATATCTGATGGGATGGTTAATTCTTTATAACCCCAGGGTGATGTCTCCCGGCTCTGCCAGTAGTTCAGGAAATAATTTCTTGTTGAATTACAAGAATTCCTCGTGGAACGTGACGACCGTCGTAGACTGTCGGCGAGCATTAAATTTTGTTCATAGCTGGAAGCTCTTCTGTATCGTCCCCATTGTACATATCAACCAACAGGGGACGAAACTTCAGGATTCAGGTCACGGGAAGACCGTTTTTTCTCCTGAAGCTTTTTATTGGTTGGTCTGCATTAGACCTTCCCATTTACTGTACAGAAGTGAGGACCATTGCTTCTTGGAGCCATATCTGCCCAGTCGGTTCGTTAGGCAGTTTGGGTATGACCAATTGTATGTGGGAAATGCTATCACCAGCTTCAAGTTCAGAGGAAGACTTATCGACGGAGCGAGAGGATGGCGGTACTTCATGATGGGTTGTACTGAAGCAACCTTTACTGTGTCCGCGACTTCTCTCTCCATGGAGTTGCGCATCCTCCATTCATACGCACAATTTTATGTGGCCATCAATACCTTCCATCGCGATTTTGATATGCGTGAAAGTTTTAGGATGCCCTCTCATAATTCTATTGGAAGAGAGGAGGTCCCATCAGTCTTCTCTGATGAAGGTGAAGACCTTATCGGGGGAGACGAATTTTTGACGATAATACCGAGAGGTGTACTAGCTCCGACTGCAGAGCCTCTCGTTATCCCCCACAAAAGGAAGACTTCTGCTCCGAAAGAACCTTCTCCCCGCAAGAAGAAGAAAACTGTCAGTGGTCCTAAAAGGACTTCCAGTCATGAGGCTCCTAGGAGTGAGTCTGTTACTTCCCCTATTGAGGGTGATTCTTTGATTAGAGATCCCTCGCCTTTTAGAGAGGGAACCTCCACAGTTCCGGCTGACAGTGCCGGAGATTCTTTGCCCGAGACTACCGTCGCTACTACCGCTACTGGTAGTGCAGTAAGGTCACCTTCAAGGCCGAGCGTATTAACGATATCTTTATCCAGACCAATAATGGGTCCAGCCCCTTCTTTATCTGTAAGTATCTCCAGCGAGATTCCACCCGATGAACCTCGAGTGGATCTGGGTAAAGAATTGGATGACTACCCTCAGACGTCGTTTGGTGCACCCTCTTCTCCAGGTATGACAGCTCGCTTAGCATCATTAAGAAATGATTTAGCTGTACTGGCTGCAGACGCGACATATATACCATCAGCCATGGATAAATATTGTCCTTATGCCTCTTTTTAGGAAAATTAACATCAAATTGATATTAATTTTCTCTTGTCTTCTTTTCAGGGGAAGACACCTTAGAGAAAGGCGGAGTCGATGCAACTTTTGACTTTGTTGTGGATACTGCCGACGAAACGGCGGTGCTTGACACTCAAGGGGCATACTTTGAAGATGTCGCTCCTTCGTCTGCAGTATTTTCGGGTGTAGCCTCGCCCAATACAGTCCTAATATCTTCAGAGGAGGATGAGCCCATCATAGCGGCTGCACTTCCTTCGTCTAGCATGCCAGCAACTTCAACTGTTATTGGTGTCTCTTCTTTTGTCGCACCGTCTGCTGAAGCGACAATTGTGGCCACATCTTCTGCCAACGTTCCACAAAAGGGGTTTACTGATATCGCGGCCACTCCCAGCGTCCATTCGCATTTTAACATGCTAGTTGAACAATTTACTAGCATATTCTATGTCACTTTAAAATCATTGATATATATGGTGCTGGAGAAGAATCTGGGCTTTGATGCTCTGAAGATGTCCTCCAATCTCACCATAGCGCAGATTAGGAATTTCGATATCGATGGACGAGCTGATGCTCTGGAGCAAATAGTTGATGGTTTGGAACAACCTATTAACGATTATTTGCAATTGTCTCGAGACAATGTCGATGATATGATTCGAGCTGAGTACAACTCCTTGACTGCAAGACTTGCTGGGGAGATGGAAACTCTGAGCAAATCTATCGAGGCACAGCAGCAAGAGATGAATGAAGAGCATGCCATATTGGGGTATGTCATTCCCCAGCTGGCAAAGTGCGAGGCTGAATATGAGGGAAATGAAGCGAGGGTCCGCCAATTGGAAGATGAACTCGCTCAGGCAAAGGAGAGGGCTTTCGCTTTATCGACAGCTCGAGATGTGTTGAAGGACCGAATGGAAGCGGCTCAGCAGAACCTGGCACACGCTGGTGTCATCCACGCAGGTTTTGTACATGCTCGGTCTGAACTATCCCTCCTGAGCGATGATGAGGCACGAATGGAGCGGGCTCGCGCTAACATTTTAGACTCCAGGAATGAGAGGATGGCCGCCCTGGCACAACATATTCGCGATTTGGCAGCTCCTCCTAAATGATGTATATTTTTGCTTCTTTTTGTAACTTGTTCTTTCCGGAGATAATAAAGTAACTTTTATCTGACATTGGTGGACCCATCATTTTAGAACATGATAGGCTAATATGAAAGTGATATCAGAGGTATCATTAACATGACATACTTTCGTTAAGGTTTTGCTGAGTGTAAATCTATTCAGAAGTGATATGAAGATAGAATATAATTCAACTAAATTTGTATACTAAACACTATCAGAGGTAATATGAACATGATAGGTTTACAAATTAGTTAAACATACCCAATAAGAGGTCATACAAATCTGTAAAATATGATCCAGCTAACCTTTGTGCATGATATCGTCAGAATAAGATCTTCATTATATTCCGCTAAGCAAAGGAGATCAAGTAATGTACTTCTTCAGGAATTTACGGTAGATAGAAGCTATTGCCAAATTTCTATTAGGCTTGGCTAATCTGTAAGCATCATTTACAATCATATAAGGGCCCTCCATTTTTTTATGATTGTTTGCGCGAATTTTGGACATCGTACTAGAGGTAATATAGACGTAGTACGATATCGTATTTGAGGACATCCCACTGGGAGATCTTTGGTGGACCTATTATTTGTTGCGCACGTTGAGTGCAAATAATAAGTTCGAAACAAGCCCCTATCAGAGGTAGTATGGACATGATAGGTTTTGTGGACCTAACACCACTGGCGTACTTAGAGTTAAATAAGGGTGTTAAGTTGAGATGATAACCGATATCAGAGGTAATATGTACATGATAATCGATAGCCAAAAATTCGAAAAGTTTATTCAGAGGTAATATGAACATGATAAACTTTTGAGTTGATACTCCATTAGGGATGGAGGTATATATCTGCTCAGAGGAAATATGGACATGGCAGGATTTTTTGGACTTAACACCACTGGCGTACTTAAAGTTAGCTACGGGTGTTAAGTTGAGATGACAACCGATATCAGAGGTAATATGGACATGATAATCGATAGCCGGACCAGAAAGATTTGTTTAGAGGTAATATGGACATGACAAACTTTTGTGGTGATAGATTTACTCTGCTGGAGAAAGTGGAAAGACGTAGTTCAGAGGTAATATGGACGTGAACTGACATATAGCCACAAACTGGGAGGTTTTCTCAGAGGTTACTTGGACATGGCAAATTCAGCTAGAGAAACAAAGAAATGTTTGGACAATAGTTCTGAGGTAATATGAACGTGAACTCATGTCCAACGAATTTACTGTGGAGTAATATTCCGGAGTGGGGATAGACCTGAAGAATCTGCTGGGAAAACTTTAGGGACTCATCATCCGATATTTTCTTGAGGGAGCAAATTGTTACGTTTGAGTGAAATCAATTTGCAGTGATCGTCCCCTCGTTTATAAATGTAAAGTGACGACTTTGGCGTCGATCAACTCCTGGATTCTTCTTTTCAGTATATAGCACGCCCTTGTAGGGTGATGAATGTACCGATGGAAGAGACAATAATCTGGGTCATCGACTTTGCCATACCTCTCAGGGTATCTGATGTTGGGTAGCTGAAGTTTGTTTTCCTTCATCAATATATTGAAGATTTCAATGATGACATCTTTATTGAAGGAGAAAGTGTTCTTCGGCCTTCGGGCTCCCGATGCCTGAGTTTTACGATCTTCCGGGAAGATGGTCATCGTTGTATCATATTCGGACTCAGAGGGAATTCTACCCCCAGCTTTGGATATTGCCCTATTTTATCGAGGTAGACTACCCCCAGACATGTCGTGGCATTTGTCCACAGAAGTTGATTTAGAAGGACATGCCTCTGGTATTACAGGATCAGACTTTGGAGGTTTGGAGTTTGCAAGAGATGTAGTATACCCCAACCCGAAACGAGTTTGTTGACAGTAAAGATTACCATGCAACGGTGTTCGTCTGCCTTTTCCATAGTTGAGGCCTTGTTTCAACTTCAAATTGTAACCCATGTTTTGCATAATCCTCAAAGCCTGTGGGCTATATCTGTGGATTTGTATTTTTCCACCATCGGACTCGTGAGAGTCTTCTTGTACAATCGGTTTGTTCCACATTCGCCCGAAGATTATTTGATGCTGATCGTCGCGAGTAGGTGGAACAATAAAAATAGACTCTTTATGTGGCCCATATGTCATGACGACATTAGATGTTGACTCATCTTCCCACAGGATCTTCCCACGCATGGAAGTTAGGGGCGCCAAATCTTGATTTTGACCCCTGTTTTTGCGTTTCTGGATCAAGAAATCACGCAAATAAGGGGGATTAACAGAGGAAGAAGAAGGCTTATTCTGCCTTTTTACATTAGTTGGAACACGGATATTGGGAATCATAAGTCTCTCCCTGCCATGCATATACAGCGGTTCAGCCATATGAGTAGCACATGATCCATGAGGAGCGTATCTATCCTCAAACTGAGTCTTCTTTACGCTGAGAGGCTTGTCCTGGCGTAATCTGGAACTCTGCTCAGGTTGGCGTAAAACTGAGGAAGTCCTCAAATGGACATCAACGTTTCGCGTAATCTAAAAAGCGGACAGATTCTTCTTTTGACGGCGTAAAAGTCGAGAGGTCGGGAAATCCGCCACTTGTTTTCCCTTACGAAGATTACAGGGACCCTCTGCCCTCTTATAGGTAGGAGAGGTATTTTTACGCGCGGGGCACTTTTGAAATTTCTGACTCGGCGCTGAGGCCTTGCCAGTAATTATGTCAGCCACGTCAGCGATGGGAGATGAAGTTTTACGCGCAAGGCGCGTTTGAAATTTCTGACTTGGCGCTGAGGCCTTGCCAGAAATTATGTCAGCCACGTCAGCGACGGGAGACAAAGTTTTACGCGCAGGGCGCGTTTAAAATTTCTGACTTGGCGCTGAGGCCTTACCAGAAATTACGTCAGTCACGTCAGCGACGGGAGACAAAGTTTTACGAGCAGGGCGCGGAGTATACTTCTGAATTAGCACTGATGAATTGCCAGAAGTTTTGTCTGCCATGTCACAGACGGGAGACAGAGTTTTATGCGCATGGCGCGGAGGTTGCGATGTTACAACCTTGTTGGTCGGAATGAGAGAATCTGCAGGAATGGTAGAAGATGTCCAGGGCATCCATACCGTACGCAATTTCCTGTTGTCTTGGACAGAGAGGGACTGAGAGCTACCCCCATCTTGAAGCATATCTTCGTAAGCCGATTGGTCGAACTGGATGACCAAGATCTTCTTCGTTGATCCTACAGATACAGCATCGTGTTGAGCAATAGTTTTCTCGTCGGATGAGAAAGCAGTCCCCAGCAGAGTCGCCATCTTGTGTTTGATAATAAACGAAAGAAATAAAACTAGGTTTGTACGAAATCCTTTCTTTGGTTTACAAACAAGAAGTACAATTAATCCTATACGAGGTTGTTAAGTACAAAAATTTAATCTGGGTAAATATTGCTATAGGAGTCTGATCTGCGGTCGATCACTTTGTCCCTTGGACCACACGATGACGAAGAAGTGCTGTAGAAGAAGGAAAAGCTTCAAAGATCGCAAGAGGGATTGGATGCTCAATGCCAAAGTCGTCAATCACTCCCATCTGTCTGTGCTCTAGGATCTTCTCTCTCAATTTTTTTTGACCTCTGACCTCCGTGGCTGGAGGTCTCAATTTATAGGGTTTTGTGACAGTAACCATCCAGTTGGCTTAGAAGCAGAACAGTGGAGAGTGTAGCACTTTTTACGCGGCGGTTATAATAACTGCCACCCACGTATAAATGATCTTCTGAATAGGCGTGTGACGCGTGTCCCATTAAGAGGTAATGCGTATAACTGCTGCGAAGATCACGGCATGCAAGCCACGTAGGTAACTGCCACTCGCGTAGAAAAAGATGGCGTAGAAGCCAAATAACTGTCACCATGGCGTAGAAGCCAAATAGTTATCAAGTTGGCGTAGAAGCCAAGTAGGCATAGAAGCCCAATAAGCATAGAAGTCCAATATTGCATGGATGGGTAGCCGGTGTAAAGATAACCGATCATCCTTCCTTGACTGAAGTCTTGAGCGTATTCTGGGCCATATAGCCTTATCACGCACCAATGCAAATATAGCCTGAGTTGGCATATTCCGAGGAGATAGCATACGTCGTACTCCTATAGTTGAAAATAGCCAGATTGGCATATTTCAAGGAGATAGCATACAGCGTACTCCTATAACTGAAAATAGCCTGATGGCGTAATATACAGAGGTGATGATATGGACGTATTATCCATAATTATGGCTCACCCAGTCTTTAAAAGTAGAACAAAATCTCATGTATTAAATGCAGAGATCAGCCCCCATCATGCGCATTAACTGCAGAGACGTGTCTCGAGTTCTGTACGAAGAGCAGCTTTTGAAGTGGCGGTCAGTTTTGTCTTATCCTGAGCGTAAAAGCTCATGTCTGCCTGTGTAAAACTATGCGGCGTATTCCTTGCTGCGTAAAAGACGACTTAAATCAAGGCTTTGTCACTAAACGACAGTCTAGGGCCCTGTGTAGAATCATCATTACAGTCGTCCTCTCGATCGTCGTGCAGTACTCTTTGTCATGA
Organism: Iris macrosiphon; assembly: GCA_036927795.1. NCBI lineage: Eukaryota > Viridiplantae > Streptophyta > Magnoliopsida > Asparagales > Iridaceae > Iris > Iris macrosiphon. The sequence continues at coordinate 15,320,964 of JAYESA010000002.1, forward strand.
GTCAGGTTCACTGCATGATCTGACAGGTTCATTCGAGGAATACGAAGAGTTTCTTGTACAACTCCACGCTGCATTAAAAGCAGACGAATAGTAATCTTTGTATGCCGAAGCGGTCTGGAAATGCTGTATTACGCAGGCAGTTCTGAAGCTATATTGTACGCTGAACAGCGTTGAAGCTCGGTTGTATGCCCATGGCTCTGAAGTCATGTCTTACGCCACCCAGTGCTGGAGCTCTGTTTTACGCGGCTGCCTGTGTGTTTGAAGGTTTTACGCATATGATTCTCCTGTGTATTTTTTATGCTTCTACACCAATAACTCCATAACTTTAGGTGGGTCTACTAGACACTAGGTCAGACACAAGTCCTAACGTCAACGCCTTCATTGACTGCACCCGAGTATTCTCGGACGCGCACAGTTATATAATACTAAATAAAATAAATATACAAATAATAATAAAGAATTTAAACAGTACAAAAAGGCAAGGTATACTTGCCTGGCAAGAGAGCTGCAAAAATGTAACATCCAGATGTCAACACCAAGAGTCAGAAACTATGGCCTCAGAATGAACGTCTCCGGATGCTGAAATAAACATCACCAACGTTCCCAGAATAAGTGAAATAGCTAGAAAACACTACCCTTTCGTCCAATTTGGACACAGGGCAAAAATACAGTTTTTGGTCAACACGGGATCCACAAGTGGGCCCCGTCTTGCACCGAAAAATGTGCCAGAGACAAGGTTCTCCAAATTCGCAAACTTAGTGTCAACAAGTACAGAACGTCGATACGAATCCAACGAAAAGTCCAGAACTGGATTCTGATGAGCCGATCACAAAATTGTATCCAGATACTGAAATAAATATTACCATCATGCTCAGAAGATATCAAATAGCTAGAATCGCCTGTCCTTGGGTCCAATTTGGACACAAGGGCAAAACGGTAATTTCGGGTCAAAACGGGGTCCGCATGTGGGCCCGCCTTGCACCGAAAAAAATGTGTCAGGGTCAAAGGTCTCCAAATTCACCAAACTTAGTGTCAACAGGTCAGTAACGATGATGCGAACCCAACAAAACTTTCAGAATTGGATTCCGATGAGCCGATCACGAAATCGCCCGTCGAGCGGGGCCTATGGGGCCCACGACACGCGATTTCGTCAACGTTCTCAGAATCAAACCAAACTTGACCCACAGGACCAGCGTATCGCTATGAGTTCGATGGCGTAAGTTTTGTTTCGATCCGACGTGTATGCACGAAGTTAGGGTGAATTGCAGAAAAGTCGGATACGGGACGATGTCCGCGGATACGTGTTGATTTTGGTGTGCACGCACACCCGAATCAGCATCCGTGAAATCCCATACGGCCGTATCAACGACGCGCACGTATCTGTGAAGATCGCACGCGAGCAAGTCGTCCCGTTTGGCGGGGCGTACTCAGTTTCGGGGTGAAACAGGGTCTGGTTTTTCCTGTTTTTGGATCGCGGTGTGCGATCACCACAGGACGCGATGCCCCGAGCGATTTATCCGGGCACCGAGAGGGTCATACAGGCTTCGCAACGCAATTTGCGGAATCGAAAACAGAGCTACGAACAAAAAGTTACAAGTACCTGAAGAGGACCCGAAAACCGGGGTCGAATCGTGTCCGACACGTGTCCGACACGTGTCGGATTCGAGAAAAATTAGGGTTAGGGTTTGGGGAAAAATCCGGCGAGCGCTCAGGCGGTGGGGCCGGCCAGAGGGCTGAGGCGGCGCTGCTGGGGAGGCCGACCGGGGCTGGGCAGAGCTGTGCTGGTGGTCGGCGGCGCGCGGGGAGCCGGCGGAGTTGACCGGAGCTGCGGCTCGAGGTCTGGGGAGTCGGGGAAGGCGCCGAGGGAGGAGGAAGGCGAGGGGGAAAGGGGAGGCTGCAGCGGGCGGTACTGGGCGGCGGCACGGCGAGGTCAAGCGGAGCGGCGCTAGGGTTCAGGCGGGCTCAGCGGCGGAGGAAAGAGGGCCGGGCGGTGTTTTTTATAGGGGAGAGGGGGCTGGAGGCCACCGGAAAGGGCGGCGACGAGGGGGATCGACGCCGGGAGACGCGGGGCATCGTGGCAGGTCGTGGCGCGGCGGGGCGCCGCGTGGCCGGCCGGGGCGGCGGGGATTTCGGGCAGCCGGGTCGTGGGGAGGGGTGCTGGTAGCGGGTCGGAGGCGGCGGGTCGGGTCTGGGCAGACCCGACCCGACCCGGTAGGGGAGCGGGTTGGGCCGGTTGGCGGCTGGGCCGCTGGGCCGGTCCACTGGGCCGTGCCGGCCCAAAACAAAATAAAATAATAATAATAATAATAATAATCAGTTAATTAAATAAATAATTAATTAAATAGTTTTTAGGCATTTAAAAATAGGTCCGAGGTCCAATAAATTTCAAAAAAATTATCCTAAGTCCAGTTTTCCATTTTACACCCAAAAATATTATTTTCATGATATTTTAATATTATTTATTAACAAATAAAAATCGTTTAATAATTTAAAGCCTTGATTTTAATTACAGAAAATTCCCAAAAAATTCTAGAAAATTGTGAAAAATCCAAGTTTAATAATTTTGAAAATTCAGGGGGTTTACAATCTACCCAACTTAAAAAAAATTCGTTCTCGAAATTTAAGAATAACAATGGCACGAAAAGAAGGGCCGAGAGTTAAAATATACCTCAGGGTTCAAAAAAATAAGGGTAGCGTTCTCTAATCTCGTCTTCTCGCTCCCAGGTGGATTCGCCGGGAGAATGGTGCTTCCAAGCTACGCGAACAAGGGAAATAACCTGGTTCCTTAGAACTTTCTTCGATCGGTCCAGTATCTCCACGGGTTGCTCTTGGTAAGTCAAACTTGGGCCTACTTCGAGCTCTGAGTGATCCAAAATATGGCTGGGATCTGACACGTATTTTCTCAGCTGCGATACGTGAAAAATATTATGGACTCTATCCAGCGAGGGTGGCAATGCCAGACGGTATGCCACTTCTCCGATTCTCTCCTGTATGCCAAAAGGTCTAATAAATCTTGGGCTGAGTTTTCCACTTCTTCCGAACCTAATGGTGCCACGTGTCGGAGAAATCTTCAGGAATACCAGTTCTCCAACCTTTAATAAAGTCATAATCAAGTCTTAGTTCCATAATCATAATGTTTAAATTAACTTGAATTTCATAAATTTAATTACCTCAAATTCCAAGGGCCTTCGGTGGCTATTTGCCCAATGTCGTTGCCTGTCTTGAGCCACCCGAAGTCTTTCCCTTATTTGTTTTACTTTCTCAGTTGAATCGATCACCATCTCTGGTCCCAGTAAGGCTCTTTCTCCTACGTCGTTCCATGATAGCGGGGTACGACATCTTCGTCCATACAAAGCTTCAAATGGAGTCATCTCAATACTTGCTTGGTAACTGTTATTATAAGAGAACTCCACAAGATGTAGATAGTCTTCCCACGATCCTCCAAAATCCAGAACACATGTACGAAGCATATCTTCAAGTGTCTGGATTGTACGTTCCGATTGTCCATCGGTTTGGGGATGATAAGCTGTGCTGAATTTGAGTTGAGTCCCCAAGCTGGTTTGTAAGCTCTTCCAGAAGTGAGAGGTGAATCTTGAATCTCGGTCGGAGACAATACTTACTGGAACCCCATGCAATTTAACAATATGTCTGATATATAAATCTGCCAACTTTTCTGTAGATAGTCCTACTTTGAAGGGTAGAAAATGTGCAGACTTGGTCAGTCTATCCACTATCACCCAAATTGCATCCTTTCTACTAGGTGTCCTTGGAAGCCCAGAAACAAAATCCATTGTAATATGTTCCCACTTCCACTCCGGAATGGGTAGTGGTTGAAGAAATCCCCCAGGTCTTTGTCTTTCAGCCTTGACTTGTTGGCACACTAAGCAACGAGATACAAACTTGGCTACTTCCCTTTTTATGCCATGCCACCAAACATGCGTCCTCGAGTCTTTGTACATTTTGTTCGCTCCTGGATGTATAGAGTATTGCGATCGGTGCGCCTCTTGCATAATTTCTTCTCTTATGTCTCCTTGAGGTACACATAATCTATCTCCATGCCTCAGTGATCCATCTTCATGAATTTTGAAGTCCTCCACTAATCCAGCTTGCACTTGACCTCGAATGCTTCGCAGGCCTTCGTCTTGAAACTGAGTCTCCTTGATCTTATCTATTAAGGTAGACTGAATCTGCAAGTTCATCATTTGGCCTTCTTTTCCTGGGATAATTACCTCAATACCTAAACTTTCCAAGTCCTCGAGCAAGTGTCGGTCCATAGTTAAGTACATCGCCATAGGATATCTGCTTAGAGCATCAGCAACTACATTGGCCTTCCCAGGATGATATTGAAGGGTGATATCAAAATCTTTCATTAGCTCCAGCCACCTTCTTTGCCTCATGTTCAGCTCTTTCTGAGTGAAGATATATTTTAGACTTTTATGGTCAGTAAATATTTCCACCTTTTCTCCATAAAGATAATGCTTCCATAGCTTAAGAGCAAAGATAACAGCTGTCAATTCTAAATCATGAGTTGGATAGTTCTTTTCATGAGGTCGAAGCTGTCGAGAGGCATATGCTATTACCTTCTTGTTCTGCTCCAATACACAACCTAGACCTTTTCCAGAAGCATCACTATAAATAGCGAATCCTCCGGTTCCAGAAGGTAAGGTCATAATAGGGGCAGTAGTCAGCCTTTTCTTCAATTCTTCAAAAGCATGCTGACATTCATCAGTCCAGGTGAACTCTTCATCCTTCCTTGTTAATTTTGTCATGGGTTCAGCAATTCTAGCAAAGTCCTTCACAAACTTCCGATAGTAGCCAGCTAGTCCCAGGAAGCTTCTAATTTCTGCTACAGAGTCTGGAGTGGGCCATGATTCTACTGCTGCTATCTTCTTGGGATCTACTGCAATTCTATCTTCAGTCACCACATGTCCCAAGAATTCTACTTTGTCTAGGAAGAATGCATATTTAGATAACTTTCCATAAAGTTTTTCCTTCCTTAAAGTCTCCAATGCCAGCCTCAAGTGTTCTTCATGTTCTTCGGGAGTCTTGGAATAGATCAATATATCATCAATAAAGACCACTACAAATTTGTCTAGGTATGGCTGGAAGACTCTGTTCATTAAGTTCATAAAAACTGCTGGAGCATTCGTCAACCCGAACGGTATCACTAAGAATTCGTAGTGTCCGTTCCGGGTATTGAAAGCAGTTTTAGGGATGTCTTCCTTCCTCACCCTTACTTGGTGGTAACCAGACCTCAAGTCAATCTTTGAAAATACCCGAGCTCCACTTAATTGATCAAATAAGTCATCTATCCTGGGAGGATACTTATTCTTAATTGTTAAGGCATTCAAGGCCCTATAGTCAATACACATTCGGGATGTTCCGTCCTTATTGGGCACAAATAATACTGGAGCTCCCCAGGGTGAGACACTAGACCTAATGAAGCATTTGTCTTCTAACTCTTTTATCTGCTCATTTAGTTCTATTATCTCTTTCTTGTTGATTCTGTAGGGATTTTGAGATACTGACGCTGCTCCTGGCACTAAGTCAATAGAGAATTCAACTTCTCGGTCTGGGGGTAATCCTGGGAGATCCTCAGGGAAGACATCAAGATATTCAGAGATTATAGGTAGTGGCAATTCTTCTGGTACTAGGGCTCCGCAAATTTTGTTACTATCCATTACTCTAGAACCTCTAGCAAATTCAAATTCTGGCTTGTCAGGGGGCCTGAAGATTACACTACCTCTGTGACAGTCTATAGTGGCATGATATTGACTCAACCAATCCATACCCAGTAAAATGTCAAAACTGGGAACTTGCATTACGAGTAGCCTAGCATATAGTTCTCTTCCATATAATATAATAGGACAATTGTTACATGCATCACTAACCAGGATAATTTCTCCACCAGTAATAATCTTATAACAATTCCTAAGGGGTTCAGTGATTAAGCTATGCTTCATAAGGAAATCTACTGACATGAATGAATGTGAAGCTCCAGAATCAAATAAAGTAATGGCTGGTATTGAATTTATAAGCACGGAACCTGTGATCACGTCTGCTGTGGCTTCAGCTTCTTCCAGAGTCATTGCAAAAGCACGGCCTTGCTGAGGTGCACCCCTCTGTTGCTGCTGTTGGTGCTGAGCAAAGCGTTGTTGTTGAGTTGGAAGCGGGGGTCCCCTCTGCTGTGCTGCTGGGGGCCTAGCCTGGACGGGAGCCTTTGGTGCAGCTGGGCATCCTTGAGCAGCAGGACAGTCTCTCATTTGATGCGCTGCTGAGCCGCAGTAGAGGCAGGCACCTAGCCTCTTCCTGCAGACTTGCCAAGTGTGACCTGGTTTTTGGCAAAAGTTACAAGCGGCAGCTTGTTGGTTCTGTCCTTGAGCTTGGTGTTGGGGTGCTGGGGCTCGAGGGAGAGGACGCTGAGTTTGCTGCGGGGTTCTCTGCTGTGGTTGTTATTGAAATGGGCGTTTGTGGGATCTCATACTTCCAGTATCTCTCTCCCGCTTTAGTTTATGTCCCATGTCTCTCTCAACGCCTTGTGCCACGCTCAAGATTTCCTCGTATGTGCGAGCTTGGCTAGTGGTGACAGCAAGGCGAATGTCCGGAGACAACCCCTTCTTGAATCTACGGGCTCTGTCCTCCGGAGTACTAACCATGTACTCTGCAAAGTGGCTCAACCTGCTAAATTCAGCAGTGTACTCATCAACAGATAGGTTACCTTGTTCCAGTCTCTCGAATTGGCTTTTGAGAGCTTCCCGAGCCACTTTGGGATAAAATTTCTCCTTGAATAGCCTCTTGAAGTCCTCCCAGGTGAGGTCAGGGGCAGATAGTTGGGGTTCATCTCTAAACCAGGTCCGAGCTATGTCGAACAGTTGCAGGCTTGCAGACTCCACTTTAAGATCATCAGGGATCCGAGCAGTCTTCAGGAGTCGCTCCACATTCTCTATCCATTCATCGGCATAGAGAATGCCCTCAGTTCTATAGAATTCCAGGGGTTTGAGATTCTTGAAGTCTTTGGCACTTCCTGGCCTCTTTAGTGGTGACTCCTGAGACCGAAGGGCTTCTGAGAGGCTGGTTCGTAGAAGTGCAGTCTGTTCTTTCTGGGATTCTACAAGTCCCTGGAACACTCCGAGTAGCTGTGCCCCATCTAGAGTAACTGCTAGAGTAGATGGAGGCGACGGGAGTGCAAGAGTTTCAGGCACAGTCTGCTCAGCTGGTTCTGATGTGCCTCCTACTGTGTTCCTTGTCTGAACCATTCTGAAAGATTAAGGGATAGGAAGATTAGAATAGATTACTTGGAAATCAAGGGCGATAGAAAAATTGATTAGGAATGATATCAAGAATTGAAATGAAGATCCTATTCTGTAAATGAGCTTTTTCTAGAATCCTCAATCTTATTCCATACCCTGTCCTAGGGTATTACCCTATTTAAGGATACTGGACCTGCATGGGCCACTATAAAAACGTGTCATGACCCGCACCCGGAAATTCGGGCACGAGTACTTGGGTACGTCCAGCCTACGCCGCAGAGTCGGCGGTAGTACGCTGTCTAGGTCATATCCACAGTTAACTAATCTAGCTCATTCACAATTAATGAGATAGTCAAAGATAATAACAGGAAAGAATGCTGAGATTTTAAATGAAATAAATGTGACAACAGCTCAAATGTTTAGTACAGAATCCAGAAATGAAATCGGGGACAAACCCGATTGCTAAGATAAAAGAGCAATAAATAAAAAAACTACTGCTAACTACTCTACAGAAGTAGTCTCCTGGGTGGGAACTGGCTCCTCATAAGTGTCATCTGTTCCCTCATAGGGGCCATAATAGGTAGGGGCAAAATTTGTATCATCGCCTAAATCAACGAATCCAGTCAGGAAAGGAGCAAAGTACACAATGCACAACAAGATTAACTAAATATTTATGACAATTGGAAACAGAAACTGATTCTGTAACATATTGAGAATATGCATAAAAGAAACAACAATAACTAAAAGTTAATGCTATAAACAGGAATATGAGAAAGCAGGAGTAATATGAGACAGGAAATGAAACTACAACAGCCAACAAGAACTATAACAAGACAAAAAAACTATGTGTGTGAACTTGTGTTTATTTTAGAATACATAGTTGGCATGTAGGGGTTTATAAGGCTAATTCGGCCGTCATAGACGGCTATTAAACATGAATAATCGAGATCCGGCTGAGGGTACAGTCGCGTACCAACAGCTATTAAACACGGCAGGGGGAAGGGTAAACTACATGCCTTCTAGTATTCTCCCACCCGACACGAAAGCAAGACATGAACTCCAGTATTCAAGACATGAAATCCAGTATTCTAGAACTACGTGTAATCATCAAGGGTACTAGTAAAGCAGGGAATTAATTATCATAATATAAAGATTAAACTTGAAGTGCAGGTACTTGCCTGTTGTTTGGATCCAATTATAGTTTGTATCTCGAGAAAATTTCCAGAAATGTGTCTAGATGCTGAAATAAACATTACCATCATGCTCAGAAGATATCAAATAGCTAGAATCGCCTGTCCTTGGGTCCAATTTGAAGACAAGGGCAAAACGGTAATTTTGGGTCAAAACGGGGTCCGCATGTCGCTTTGCACCGAAAAAAATGTGTCAGGGTCAAAGGTCTCCAAATTCACCAAAATTAGTGTCAACAGGTCAGTAACGATGATGCGAACCCAACGAAACTTCCAGAATTGGATTCCGATGAGCCGATCACGAAATCGCCCGTCGAGCGGGGCCTATGGGGCCCACGACACGCGATTTCGTCAACGTTCTAAGAATCGAACCAAACTTGACCCACAGGACCAGCGTATCACTACGAGTCCGATGGCGTAAGTTTCGTTTCGATACGACGTGTATGCACGAAGTTAGGGTAAATTACAGAAAAGTCGGATACGGGGCGATGTTCGCGGATACGCGTTGATTCCGGTGTGCACGCACACCCGAATCAGCTTCCGCGAAATCCCACACGGCTGTATCAACGACGCGCACGTATCTGTGAAGACCGCACGCGACCAAGTCGTCCCGTTTGGCGGGGCGTACTCAGTTCCGGGGTGAAACAGGGTCTGATTTTTCCTGTTTTTGGATCGCGGTGTGCGATCACCACAGGACGCGATGCCCCGAGCGGTTTATCCGGGCACCGAGAGGGTCATACAGGCTTCGCAACGCAATTTGCAGAATCGAAAACAGAGCTACGAACAAAAAGTTACAAGTACCTGAAGGGGACCCGAAAACCGGGGTCGAATCATGTCCGACACGTGTCCGACACGTGTCGGATTCGAGAAAAATTAGCGTTAGGGTTTGGGGAAAAATCCGGCGAGCGCTCAGGCGGTGGGGCCGGCCGGAGGGCTGAGGCGGCGCTGCTGGGGAGGCCGACCGGGGCTGGGCGGAGCTGTGCTGGTGGTCGGCAGCGCGCGGGGAGCCGGCGGAGTTGACCGGAGCTGCGGCTCGAGGTCTGGGGAGTCGGGGAAGGCGCCGAGGGAGGAGGAAGGCGAAGGGGAAAGGGGAGGCTGTAGCGGGCGGTGCTGGGCGGCGGCACGGCGAGGTCAGGTGGAGCGGCGCTAGGGTTCAGGCGGGCTCAGCGGTGGAGGAAAGAGGGCCGGGCGGTGGTTTTAATAGGGGAGAGGGGGCTGGAGGCCACCGGAAAGGGCAGCGACGAGGGGGATCGACGCCGGAAGACGCGGGACGTCGTGACAGGTCGTGGCGCGGTGGGGCGCCCATGGCCGGCCGGGGAGGCGGGGATTTCGGGCAGCCGGGTCGTGGGGAGGGGTGCTGGTAGCGGGTCGGAGGCGGCGGGTCGGGTCTGGGCAGACCCGACCCGACCCGGTAGGGGAGCGGGTTGGGCCGGTTGGCGGCTGGGCCGCTGGGTCGGTCCACTGGGCCGGGTCGGCCCAAAACAAAATAAAATAATAATAATAATAATAATAATAATAATCAGTTAATTAAATAAATAATTAATTAAATAGTTTTTAGGCATTTAAAAATAGGTCTGAGGCCCAATAAATTCCAAAAAAATTACCCTAAGTCCAGTTTTCCATTTTACACCCAAAAATATTATTTCTATAATATTTTAATATTATTTATTAATAATTAAAAATCGTTTAATAATTTAAAGTCTTGATTTTAATTACAGAAAATTCCCAGAAAATTCTAGAAAATTGTGAAAAATCCAAGTTTAATAATTTTGAAAAATCAGGGGATTTACACGGGTCGTGACACATTTTTATGGTGGCCCATACAGGTCAACGACTAAATTGTTCGGTTTCAACTCAGGGACCGAACAGGCCTGCAATAAGATAAGGATAAGTTTAGGATCTCATCCACTTGCTTGAATCGTTCTTGACATCTATCTCGGATTCGAATTAATTCCTTGACTTGCATCCTGCCTTGATTCCTGTGCGCCTTTTATCGTTTATTTTGGATGCAGAGTAATGGATCTACCAGCAAGCCACGAGATTCCTACAAGATCACCACGAGATGCTGTGATAAACCAACAAGCTCTACCAACACCCGAACCGAGACCACCCTTGGTACCACAAGCAGCACTCTTCCAACAAGCCCAGCAGCAGCAGAGGAATCCACCATAAGGACGCGGACAAGCTTTCGCGATGACCGTGGAGAACGCGCAGACTCTTGGAGTAGTTAATGCGCGTAAGTGACTTGTAGCTGCTGTTCTAGTTTAGCTCGTACCTATTGGTTCGTGACCTCAGCCCCAACCTAGTAATTTTGAACTTGCTAATAACCTGGTATGCTTTTATATTTGATAACTGTAGAGATTGTAGAGTCTTTTGTTATCGTGCTTATTGTGTGTTGTTTTGTGAACTTAAGTAATTTGTACCTCCTTTCATCATCATCATCTAGCGCACTTAAATTTTTTTGTACTTGACTTATGATGCTATTCTATAGCCTAATTTTGCAAGCTTACTCTTTATCGGGCTTGTTCATGACATATGTGTTATTTGGGGCCTGATCAACCTCACTAATACAAGTGTCTATTCAGAATCAGTGTATTACGGTCTGATCAACCTTAGTGCATTTTGGTTCGCACTTCGCACGACTACTTTACGTGGATTGAGATATATAGTTGGCTAGTATACTTGCCCTCTAAATATGTCCGAGCATATCATATCAGTTACATAACTGTACTAATACGAGCATGCAAATAAATGATTACCAGAATAGAATTTATGTCCACAACTGCTTGACAATTCCCATTTTGAATTCTTTAAATGCCTTGATCCTGATACTTTTGTTCTATCACCTCACCCTTGAACTCTTTATTATTGATCTTTGTCTTCCCTTATTTCGGAAAGACGAAACCTCGTATAAGTTTGATACACAGAGAATACTAGATATACCCCACAGACCAGTCACATTGATGATGATCATTTTATACATGATTAAGGGAATACCATAGGTGATGTATTTGGTGTTAAAGACTTAAAGATTCAATACCATGATTAAATAAGTTGGGATACAGCTTTATTAGATGTATAGCCTTAGATGATAGATGGGTAAATTCTAAGTTGGGTAGAGACCGCAATGTTCACTTGAGAGGAATCATTTAGACTGTAATCAAGTGAGATTAGATAGAGAGAACCCTATCATATTTTAATTTCGAGGACAAAATTTTTATAAGTTGGGTAGATTGTAAATCCCCTGATTTTTTCAAAAAATTTAAATTTGAATTTTCACAATTTTCTAGAATTTTTTGGGAATTTTCTGTAATTAAAATCAGGGTTTTAATTATTAAATAATTTTTATTTGATAATAAATAATATTAAAATATTATAGAAATAATATTTTATGGTGTACAATTAAAAACTGGACTTAGGGTAATTTTTCTGGAATTAATTGGGCCCCGGACCTATTTTAAAACACCTAAAAACTATTAATTATTTATTTATTTATTTATCTATTTATTTATTTAATTATTTAAATCCTAAACCCAATACCCAAACCCAGCCCAGCCCAGTCTGGCCCGCGGCCCAGCCCGTGTCTAACGGGTCGGGTCGGGTCCGCCCGGCCGAACCCGACCCGCTTCCCCTCTCCCCACGACCCAGCCACCGCCCGCTTCCTCCGTCGCGCTTCCAGCGCCACCCTGCCCGGCCACGCGGCGCCTCACCCAGCCACGCCCCCGCCGTAGCTCCCTCCTCCGCCCTTCTCTCCGGCTCCGCTCCTCCCTCTTCTCCCCGACTCCTCCTCCTCCTTCCCCAGCTCCGGCCGACCCCTGCGCCGCCGTTCCCGCCGCCTCCGGCAGCCACGCGCCTACGCCCTAGCCCCCGGCCGGCCTTCCCCGCCGCAGAGCCGCCCGAGCCGCTGCAGCTCCGGCCAGCAAGCGTAAACCCTAGGTCGTTGTGTCGGACACGACACGGACTCGAGAAACGTCATTTTTGGAGCCCTGTTCAGGTACTCGTAACTTTTTGCTCGTAATCCCGTTTTCAATTATGTCAATTGCAACGCGTAGCTTGCATGACCCTTTCGGTGCCCGGGCAAACCGCTCGGTACATCGCGTCCTGTGGCGATCGCGAACCGCGATCCAAAAATAGGAAAAACAATGCCCTGTTTTACCCCAGAACTGGGTACGCCCCGCCAAACGGGATGACTTAGTCGCGCGAGGTCTTCACAGATACGTGCGCACCGTCGATACGGACGTGTGGGATTTCGCAGAAGTCGATTCGGGTGTGCGTGCACACCGGGATCAACGCGTATCCGCGGACAACGTCCCGTATCCGACTTTTCTAGATCACACGTCGGATTGAAACAAAACTTGCGCCATCGGAATCGTAGCAATACGCTGGTCCTGTGACCCAAGTTTGGTTCGATTCTGAGAACGTTGACGAAATCGCGTGTCGTTGGCCCCACAGGTCCCACTCGACGGGCGATTTTGTGATCGGCTCATCGGAATCCAATTCTGGAAGTTCCGTTGGGTTCGTATCATCGTTCCTGACCTGTTGACACTAAGTTTGGTGAATTTGGAGACCTTTGACCCTGACACATTTTTCGGTGCAAAGCGGGCCCACATGTGGACCCCATTTTGACCCAAAATTGCCGTTTTTGCCCTTGTCTCCAAATTGGACTCAAGGACAGGCGTTTCTAGCTATTTGATATTTTCTGAGCATGATGGTAATGTTTATTTCAGCATCCAGAGACATTTTTAGAAATTTTCCCGAGGATAGAACTGTAGTTGGGATCCAAACATTAGGCAAGTACCTGCACTTCAAGTTTATTCTTTATATTATGATAATTAGTTCCTTGATTTACTAGTACCATTGGATGATTACACTTAGTATTAGGATTTGGATTTCATGTCTTGCTTTTCGTGTCGGAAGGGAGAATACTAGGAGGCATGTAGTTTACCCTTCCCCCTGTCCTGACTAATAGCTGTTGGTATGCGACTGTACCATCAGCCGGATACTCGATTATTCCTGACTAATAGCCGTCTATGACGTGCCGGATTAGCCTTATAACCCCTACATGCCAACTATGTATTCTAAATACACAATCACACACATAGTTTCTTATCTTGTTGCAGTTCCATTTTCTTGTCTCATTATAATCCTGTTTTACTCATGTCTCTGGTTTATAGCATTTAACTCTTAGTTAATTTTACTACTTATTATGCATATTCTTATCATGATACTTAGTCAGTTTCTTTCTACTTGTCATAATTATTTAGTTTAAGCTTTGTTGTGTATTGGTACTTTGCTCCTTTCCTGACTGGATCCGTTGATATTAGGCGATGATGAGGACTATGCCCCCACCTTTTATGGCCCATATGAGGTAGCAGATGATACTATTGAGGAGCCGGTTCCTACTCAGGAGACTACTTTTGAGGAGTAATAGCCAGTTAGCTAGTATTTTCTTTCAGCATAATACTCGGGTTTGTCCCCGATTTATCTTCTATTTCTGTATTAAACTGTGGATTTGGATGTCACAAAATTTGTCTTATGAAATCTTAGCATTTCCTATTCCTGTTATTATCCTTGCCTATTTATTCTTGTGGATGAGCTAGATTTTAAATTATCTGTGAATATGACCTAGACAGCGTACTACCGCCGACACTGCGGCGTAGGCTGGACGTACTCACGTACTCGTGCCCGAATATCCGGGTGCGGGTCGTGACAAAAAGAGGGTTACATAGAGAGTATACCAGCGAAGGCGTTTCGAGCATCGGTTGAACGTGGAGGAAGAAATCTGCCCGTGAATCGGGGAGGTTGAACTCTGATTCCCGAACTCGGGTTCGAGTCGCGGTTCCTCGCGGCCGCGGGAAGGAGATGTTCAGTCCCGGCGTGGCTCGAGGACACTCGAGGGAGGCCGGCCAGTGGGGGGGTGGCTCGGCACCACCGCAGCAGTAGCAACAGCAGTTTGAAGTGGCGGCAAAGAAATCCCTCTCCGGGTCAAAGTCGCAGAAGTTGAACTGGAAAGCGACGGGGGGTTTGAGGAAGTCCTTGTCGGCCAAGGTGAGGCCGAGCTAGATGGGGTTGGGGGGGTCAATGTTGGCATTGAGGGAGGAGTAGGAGGTGGCGGAGGAGCAGACGGGGACCATGGGGCGGACGATGACGCCGGGGAACTCGGTGTCTATGGTGACGTAGGAACGGTCGTCGACGAGGTCGCGGATGAGGGCGTAGGCGGCGTGGAGGTTCAAGGCCCACACCTCGTAGATCTGGGGGCAAGGTGCGGCCATGGAGGAAACCCTAACCCTAGCTCCGGCGGGATTTGGGTTTTTGATTTGGGGTTTTCCGGAGAGGAGGGGAGTGGTGGGAGATGTCGAGGACCAGAGGAGAAGGGGGTGGCCGGACTCGCTGCTCCGGCCAGGTTGGCGGAGGATGACTCCGGCGAGGCGCTATGGAAGAGGCAGGCCGGCGGGAGAGGTTCAGTCGACAGGTGAACAGGGGTGATGAAGGGGATGAACATGAGATGGGGGCTGGGAAGTCGACGTCGGCGGAGGGGGACGTGGAGGAAGGAGTCGGTGATGATGATGATGGTGGTATTGGCGGTGGAGGGGAGTGGGGTTGGGCACGGTGGTCGTGATGTCGGGAAGGAGTGGGGGAGGATTCGGGGAAGAAGAAGTTGTGGAAGAAGAAGAGGGGAGGGGGCTGCTGTGGCGGTCGGGCTCCGGCGGAGGGGTCGACGATGGTGGTGGTGTTGGCGGTCCTGCGGTGGAGGGATCCGATCGAGGAGATGGCGAGGCGGTGACTCCGGTCTACTCCAGCGGTCAGCGACGCCGGCGAGGGTGGCTCCGACATTGGGAGAGGGAGGGTGAAGAACAGGGAGAGGGGGTGGTGGCTGTCGGCTAGGGCAGGGTTTGGGGTTGGGAAATTTTAGGAAAATTTCTTTTAAGAAAAAAAATAAATAAAAGGGAAGGAAAAGTAATTTATATATATGTGGAACTTGGGTTTGGGTTGATCAAGGCAAGTGGGCTTAGTCAATATCTCCTTGGGATGGGCCAAGGCTTAACAAGGGGATGTTCGGAGGGCTATAATTTACTTTATTTAAATACAAGGCTAAAATTAAGTGGGGCGATGTTGCGCGTTGCACATTCCAAAAATTATGGAAAAAAAAAATTATGAAGGAGAAAAATGGTTTTCTTCATGTATTGTCCAATGGTGTGGACACCTCAATGCACTTTTGCATAAAAGTACCCAACAATTGAAAAATTACACAAAGACAGAGATTGGATTTTAAATTAATTTGAAAATAATTGCGCCACGGTGTTCTTGAATTAATTAAAAATACCTGAGGCTGAAATTTGGTGGGGCACAAGCGTCATGGACATAGAGGACTCAGAGTAGAATATTATTATAAATTGGGTTGTACAAAACGGGTCAAGATTGTGTCTCTAATTTCGATTTGAACGCACCAGGAATACAAATTTGGATTTAATTGGATTTAAACACGTACGTTTGTAACGATTTTTGTGCGACTAAAATAAAGCACAAAGGAGGGTATTTATGAGTTACACAATGTCAGAATGGAAGGCTGGCATGACTAGGAAAAGTGTATGGAATTTGTCTGCAGGTAATAACTAGTGAGTGCTCTTAATCTCGGAGCAAGGGTAAGGTGCACTAAGTAATATAAATATTGCACAACAGATATAAAATACTGTAATCAAATCCTAATTGGCTCTAGATTAACCCTAATCTCTCTATCTAAGCTAAGTGATCCTAAATTTTGGTCGAGGGGGTTTACAATCTACCCAACTTATAAGAATTTCGTCCTCAAAATTAAAAATAACACATAATAAGCTTTAACTCATCAAGCAATGCTATGGTCATACCTAGGACCGGTGGAGCTGGCCTTTGCACTATCTGTTGGGCTCTATTGACATACTGAAAATACTCCTGAACCTGGTGTTTGTTCCATCCGTACCTCGAACACTGTCCTAACCTTCTTCTATAACTAGTACGGTTACTATCTCAATATTCATTCCTAGGTATAAGGTCATCATTCTATAGTATCCACAAGGGAATCAGGTGACTTAACTTCTTACAATTGCCTTTAGCAGCAACAAGTCTAATCTAGCTAGTTAGTCCTACCTAGTCTAGAAGCGCAACTCAAACAATTCCTAGGGGAAGTATATGTAATAAAATACTACATAAGTCTCTACTCAATACATAGTACTAAGAATATGTAAAAAAATATATAACAATATCTATTTAGTCATTCTAAGTACCCTAGAATAAAAGTATAACAGATACAATAACAATAATACGATTCCTAAAATTCATTGGTTAGGGTAGATAGGATATAGGTTCCCATAATACCACCTACTACTAAGGATTAGGTTCAGCAAGCTCATGTCATATTAGTCCAAAGTCTAAATCCCTATCTCTTAAGCAATTTATGTGTAATCCACAACATTCAGCTGCCATCCCTGTCAGATTTCTATCTTCTGTTTATACCCCATACTCACGTGTCATTATACAACCTAAGAGTCTCGTGGTAATCGTCTACTGATTGACTAATGAGTCGGTGTGTGACTTAAACATGTATCTTGTTCCTCGAAATTCGTAGCACTACGAGGCTAATCATCAATTTCTACTTGTGCTAAATCCTCGAAATTCTAAAAGCATTACAATACTATAATTATTATCCCCCCAGTCTATATAAAAAATTTTGTCCTTGGGTTACGTGACTCTAATATATTTTTCTTATCCTTGTCTCCTACACACCTTCATATCTTTCTAGTACGTTGATCTTGTTTCCAACTCTAAGCTCCGTCAAAGGTAAGATATGGACCTCGTATCCCTGTCAGACGTTATTCCTACTGGCATTTCGTGCGGTCGCACGATCTCCCTCATATACATATTTGTTAAGATCTCTTTAGATTGTCAAACTATGAAAGGTAAAGAGAGCGGACTTCGTAGGTCGATCCATGATCACTCATACCGTATTGCGATCATTGGGACTCCTCGAAATGCCTGTAACAAAGTCTATAGTGATGTACTTCCATGTTCACTCAGGTATCATGAGCGGATTAAGTAACCCTGCAGACCTCGGATGCTCAGCCTTGACCTGCTGACACACCAGGCACCTTATCTTAAAGCGGCTATCTCCCTCTTCATTCTATGCTACCATGAGTACTGTCTTAAGATCTCTGTACATCTTGTGTCTCCTAGATGAATAGAGCATGCTGAACTGTGTGCCCCCGATATCAGCTCCTGCTAAAGTTCTCCTTTCGGAACATAGAGACGATCTCCACATCTTAAAGTCCATCCTCGTGTATGCGTAATCATGTCTGCATCCCAGCTTTTGTTCTCTGTCGAAGCCTCTGGAATCTGGCTTCTATTGGTAAGGTAGTCTTGATCTTCTCAACCAATGTCGATTTTATCTGCTAACTTGAAAACTGGCCGTCTGTTCTGGAATAATGACCTCAATACCTAACTGCTCTAGATCTCTCAACTGGTGTTGCTGTATAATCCAAATAATGCCATGGGTCTCCTGCTCAATGCGCCAGCTACTATGTTGGCTTTTTTCTCGGATGGTACTGTAGCTCCATCTCAAAGTCTGTCATTATCTCGAGCCAACGTCCTTGTCTCTGGTTCAGGCACTTCTCAAAATTTTTAAAAGAAACTCAAGTCCAGGTACTTGTCACAAATCTTATCTTGTTGCCACTCTACCTTTTTACCTCGAACCTGAGGTTTCTTCTAATTTACTCCACGCATATCCTTTATCCAAACTATATGGGTACCATCTGGTTTATAACTGGTCGTTCATTATTGGTAGTTCACGATATCCAACTCAAGGCTAACAGTTGTCGATACTCTCACCTTCAATCCAATTATTCTATTCCAGATAGTAGCTTAACTAATCGAACTATCAAAGGTGAAAACACGAGACTAATAGACACTGACAACCCAAATAATTCAAGTACATCAAATCTAATTTGGAAGCTACCTGTAGTACTCAGCTATCTCTTCATCCAATGTTGGGTCTACCAATCTGTGTCTAGCAATCTGCCTATCTATTTTAGCTTAGTCCTGATCATTATCTAGAGGGTAGGAAAATAATTTAGGTCGGATACTGTAAGTCATCAGGTAACTAAGGGTTAACCACTATGGTTTGCTACCCTAGGTACTATCTCATACCATATTTTTATTAGTATCCAATAATCATCTTCTAGAGGTGAGTCTAAGATTCTGGCTTGCCTAGTTCATCAGGTCATTCCTTGTATCACTACCATAAGACTACACCTACTTCCTTTTGTCACTGTCATGGGCTACGACTAACCTTAATATCTAGTTATGTCTCTCTTAATTTATTCTAGCGTCTTAGAATTAAACAACCCTTCTAGCTTCTAATACTGACAGGTCACGGCTACCTTAAGTAAGGGTCTAGTTTATAAGTCTCTACTTATGTGTCTAATTCTTATGCCAACAGTCTATACTAGCTCTAGTATCAAGAAAGAACTTATCAACCTTCTCTACCATGGTTAACCATCTAATAAAACCATTTACTCAAAATATCTTATCAACTATGCCATCTTCGTCTTGACGAGGATCTGTTCCTGAAGGAAATCATCGTACGCGAGCATTCATCTTCCCGAAATAAGGAAGATAGAAAACAATAATAATGATGTCGGCGGTAAATGAATGAATACAGTAATGAAGTCCAAGGGCGACAGTCGAATACAAGAGGAGTTTTAAAATCGGTTATGGATTAAGATCTTATTCACATTAATCCTAAGTTGCAGGCTCGTTCGGTACAGTAACGTAACCGAAACGATTTGCTCTGACCTGCATGGGACACCACTAAAACCATGTCACGCCCCCGTCCCAAAATCAATGGGACCAGACACGTGGCAATGGCCAGCTAGTACGACTCCGTAGGGCTTTCCAATTTAATGGACCCGACGAAGTGCACTTACGCTGTCCATGGTCAAGTGATCCAAGTAATAATCTATTTCTAACATACAACAACTAAATCTAAATCTCAATCCATGGTAAATAATCTCAAGAAAGAACGATACGCATCATCAGTCTGCAGCCCAATAATACATCCGTTCGAGTGGACCAAAAGAACAACATAGGTCTATAAACACTAGGCTATAGAAGCAGAATAAAATGGAAAGTAATACATGACTGAAATAGCTGAAAATGTAAATATACTTGCAATGACGTCCACACTCTACTAGATCAAATATCCTGCAACTGCACAAACAACCTGAAAGGGATCCAGGTCCTTAGAAGGACGTAATAAGATACAAAAATACATGCCATAAAGTAAATACTGAATAAATAAAGGGGGTGTGCTAACCATCTAAGTGAATACAATTTGAGGACAACTTAGTACGTATGGAAAAGTGTAGGCTAGACATATACTGACATAATTTACCAATCGTCGTGACTGGCTAATATATGCCACATATGCCCCCATTCGAGGGCACTTGCAATAATAACGTCCATCTCCGAGGAGCATGGTATCTGTATAATAACGTCCAACGTTCTATAGAGTGTGGTATCTGCAAAAACAATAAGTGACATACAACACTCTAAAGAATGTGGTATCTGTAATATATATATATATATATATATATATATATATACGTCCGTATCACTCCGTCGAGTGCGGTATCTGTATAGAGGGAGTGGGTGTCCCATACGCCTACTAGTCGTCCTCCCCGCCCAATGTAGATATACAAGTCGTGAACACGACGTGAATATCTCGTACTATGATGCAAGTCTCTATAGAAATAAACAACTAACTAAATACCGTTACACGTGTTGCTCACACTGATGGCCAGTCGCGCATGAGGCACGCGTCCCAACATGAACTCACTCTGTGATGTGTAATGATACGTGTCAAGGCCTGGGGAGTCATACCAATAACTCCATAACTTTAGGTGGGTCTACTAGACACTAGGTCAGACACAAGTCCTAACGTCAACGCCTTCGTTGACTGCACCCGAGTATTCTCGAACGCGCACAGTTATATAATACTAAATAAAATAAATATGCAACTAATAATAAAGAATTAAAACAGTATAACAAGGCAAGGTATACTTGCCTGGCAAGAGAGCTACAAAAATGTAACGGCCAGATGTCAACACCAAGAGTCAGAAACTATGACCTCAGAATGAACGTTTCCGGATGCTGAAATAAACATCACCAACGTTCCCAAAATAAGTGAAATAGCTAAAAAATACTACCCTTTCGTCCAATTTGGACACAGAGCAAAAATACAGTTTTCGGTCAACACGGGGTCCACAAGTGGGCTCCGTCTTGCACCGAAAAACGTGCCAGAGACAAGGTTATCTAAATTTGTCAAACTTAGTGTCAACAAGTCCAGAACATCGATACAAATCCAACGGAATATCCAGAACTGGATTCTGATGAGCCGATCACAAAATCGCCCGTCAAGTAGAACCGTGGGGCCCACGATACGGGATTTTGTCAACGTTTTCAGAATTGAACCAAACTTGGGTCACAGGACCAGCGTATCGCTACGAGTCCGATGGCGCAAGTTTCGTTTCGAAACGACGAGCACACACGAAGTTACAACGAGTTCCAGCACAGGGCCGATACGGGGTGTCGTCGACGGATATGCGTTGATTCTGGTGTGCACGCACATCCAAATCAACTTTCGCGAATTCCCACACGTCCGTATTGACATTGCGCTCCTTTTGGTAAAATCGAACCGCGACGTGGATGCCCGGATTGACGGGACCCACTCCGTTCCGAAGAATTTTAATATTTTAAAAATAGTTTTTATTCGATTTTGGGTCTTAATTAACAAACAATAAAAATCACATTAAACTATTCTAAATGAAGACGTTAAAAGAGGGTTACATAGAGAGTATACCAGAGAAGGCGTTTCGAGCATCGGTTGAACGTGGAGGAAGAAATATGCCCGTGAATCGGGGAGGTTGAACTCTGATTCCCGAACTCGGGTTCGAGTCGCGGTTCCTCGCGGCCGCGGGAAGGAGATGTTCAGTCCCGGCGTGGCTCGGGGACACTCGAGGGAGGCCGGCCAGTGGGGGGTGGCTCGGCAGCACCGCAGCAGCAGCAATTTGCAGCAGCAACAGCAGTTTGAAGTGGCGGCGAAGAAATCCCTCTCGGGGTCGAAGTCGCAGAAGTTGAACTGGAAAGCGACGGGGGGTTTGCGGAAGTCCTTGTCGGCGAAGGTGAGGCCGAGCTGGATGGGGTTGGGGGGGTCAACGTTTGCCTTGAGGGAGGAGTAGGAGGTGGCGGAGGAGCAGACGCGGACCACGGGGCGGACGATGACGCCGGGGAACTCGGTGTCCATGGTGACGTAGGAACGGTCGTCGACGAGGTCGCGGATGAGAGCGAAGGCGACGTGGAGGTTCGAGGCCCACACCTCGTAGATCTGGGGGCATGACTAGGAAAAGTGTATGAATTTGTCTGCAGGTAATAACTAGTGAGTGCTCTAAATCTCGGAGCAAGGGTAAGGTGCACTAAGTAATATAAATATTGCACAACAGATATAAAATACTGTAATCAAATTCTAATTGGTTCTAAATTAACCCTAATCTTTCTATCTAAGCTAAGTGATCCTAAATTTTGGTCGAGGGGGTTTGCATCTCGCTTGCAAATTTGCTCGTGTACTCATGTGAAGAAGAAGAAGTCATCCATGGGCAATTTCTTTCAACTTTGGAAAGAAATACATTGGTCCAACCTAATAACATCATCCAACCTAAGAACAACATCTTGAAAGAGAAATAATATCCCTTTAGACCATATTGCGCAGTCCCTTTCCATCAATGGGCAGCATGTCCTTCTCCATTCATGCCACCTTTGTGCTCCTGTTATGAGTTTTGTGTTGATCTCATCACTCACTCTCTTCGTGACAGTCCAGATACCTTTATGTTCTTCGTCACTGGAAAGGATTAGATTGCCTAAGAGTAGGAGGAACCTACTTGCCTATATTCAGGTTGGTTGCCACGTGGGGCATCCAGAGCCTTTTTTTTTTCTTTTCTTTTTTTACATTCTAAAGATCATGTACAGATATTAAAACAAGAATTTTTTTTATAACTATTTAAAAAAAAAAAAATCTGACATTCTAAAGACTATATTACTGCAGTTTGTAGAAAATGAGGTATAAATAAAAAATGACACATTAGTAATATATACAGAAGTTCAAATTTTTGGAATTTTTTTTTTTTTTGATAATGTGCAATCGTACAACTTGTACATACTAAAAAAGGGACTATGGTGACACCACACCGCGTCTAAATATATATATGTGTCGATAGGGGGTTTAGGGGCTTATACAATTTCCTTCTATTCTGAAGCGACCTAATCCCTCCCCTATCGTCACCCCTGTGGACTAAACCAAGTGGACATTGGACAATCACTAATTGACCTCAAAGTTGATAATGAATCCATACGATTTGAAAAACTAGAGAATATAAAAACTTCCATGAAATCATTACCTCCACCTCTTCATATCCAAATTGCTTTTGCTCTCGTCATCTATAGCTTTAAGGGTCATCAACAGCTTTAAGGAAAGTCCTTTTATAGTGGTCCTTGTAAATTGTACCATACAGCCTTTTTGTTTTTGCAAAACTTCATCAAATATAAAAAACAAAATGTTGATTTTTTTTTTTTTTTATGCAGAGATGCTGTTTCATTGATGGTCTTTAAAGTTTTTGTCTTAATGTCCAAATATAAAAAATAAAATAAAAATAAAAATATAAAATAGGTCTGGAAAGTTGTACTAAACAAAGCTATGGAAAAAGTTGTCCAAATTCAAAATCTTTTCCGACTTGTACTGGACCGGTCTTGATTCTTAAGTCATGGTCTATGTTTCGGTCACATGTAACTGCCTAAAGGATCTAACAATATAACTGAAACGTTTGTACGTTTTCATGCTATCGAAAATCTTTTTTCGATCGCTCTACAATCACCTGCATCAGAAGAACACAAGTACATCCATCTCGTCCAATTAAGTACAATTTATTACAAAATTGGAAGGTTTTTATTTGTAGCGTATTATTTTTTCAATTGGTCAAGATATCTACAAATAAAATAAAGAAAAAAATTTGGTTGCATCCTATTTTATTTATCCAAATTCAAGATGCACCTACTTAATTACCATAATGCATAGAATTCTCCACTTTTGACGAAAATCGTCTTCAACTCACGGTTAATTGCTTTGACCAAAGTTTTTAGACAAAAATATTTCTGTCGTCTTCTTCCCCTCCACCCTTTCCCCTCTCTCCCTCCTCCCGCCGCGAGCCCTCCATCTCCACCCCCGCGATGCCCCCTCCCTACTGCGTGCTCCAGCCGCAGCGCATCTCCAGCTGCCCCCGCCGCCTCGCGCCTCCCGCTGCCCTAGCAACCGCGCTCCACGATCGCCAGTTGCAGTAACAGTAAGCACCACGTCGCGCTTTCTCTCCCCCCTCCGCAACACCGCACGCCCCACTCGGTCCCCGCTGCCCACGTCGCACTACTTGCCCCCCCCCCCCCCCCCCTCTCGGTCCCCGCAGTCCACGTCGCGCCGCTTGCCCTCTCTCTGCTCCCACGCGGACGCCCCTAGCGGCCCCTTCCTGCCGCGCGGACGCCCCTGGCTGCCCCTTCCTGCCGCGCGTACTCGCTGCTCACCTCTTCGCCGCGCACCGGCCGTCGGCGCTGTAAACCCCCAGATTTTGCAAGAATTTTAAATTGGGATTTTTCACAATTTTCTGGAATTTTCTGTAATTAAAATCAGGGTTTTAATTATTAAATAATTTTTAATTATTAATAAATAATATTAAAATATTGTGGAAATAATATTTTTTGAGTGTAAAATGGAAAACTGGACTTAGGATAATTTTCCTGGAATTTATCGGGCCCCGGACCTATTTTTAAATCACCTAAAACTATTTATTTATTTAATTGATTAATTAATTATTATTTATTATTATTATTATTAATTTTTTTTTTTCATTATATTTTTACCCGGCCCAGCCCAATCCTCAGCCCGGCCCATTTCGGCCCAGCACCCTATCGGGTCGGGTCGGGTCTGCCCGAACCCGACCCGCACCCGTAACCCGCACCCCACTCTCCCCCTAACTCGTTCTCCCCCCCCGCGTCCGGCGCCGCTTCCGCCGCCTGCGCCTGCGCCTTCGGCCATGCCTCGCTCCGCTCCGTCGCGCCTCACCCCACGACCTCCTCTCCCCTCCGCCTCCTCCGCCTAATCCACCGGCCACCCTGCCCTATAAACCCTCACCCCCCTCCGGCTCCCTCACCCCTCCGATCCGCCACCACCGGCTCCGGTCAGCCGCCGCCCGTCGCTTCCCGCCAGCTCCACCGCCCGTGCCACCTCGCCGCCCGCCGCAGCTGCTCCTCCTTCCCCTCTCCTTCCTCCTCCGCTGCTCCGGCCATGGGCCCCGACGCTGCCTCCTCCAGCAGCAGCAGCGAGCAGCCAGCCGCCTCCGCCCGGACTCCGGCGCCGCCTCCGCCGCCAGCGCCTCCGCCTCACCCCGGCGAGCCGTCCCCAGCCCTCCCCGACGCGCCTCCGGCCGCCCCCCGCCGTCTACGGCCAGTAAACCCTAAACCTAGCCCTAGCCCTAATTCCCAGTTTTTCGTGTCGGACACGACACGGACACGAAAAAATTCGGATTTCAGAGCCCTGTTCAGGTACTCATATCTTTCTCCTCGCTGCCCCGTTTTCAATTCCGTAAATTGCGTTGCGAAGCCTGTATGACCCTCTCGGTGCCCGGACAAACCGCTCGGGGCATCGCGTCCTGTGGTGATCGCACACCGCGATCCAAAAACAGGAAAAATATCGACCCGATTCACCCCGGAACTGGGTACGCCCCGCCAAACGGGACGACTTGGTCGTGCACGGTCTTCACAGATACGTGTGCAGCGTTGATATGGACGTGTTGG
Organism: Iris macrosiphon; assembly: GCA_036927795.1. Taxonomy (NCBI): domain Eukaryota; kingdom Viridiplantae; phylum Streptophyta; class Magnoliopsida; order Asparagales; family Iridaceae; genus Iris; species Iris macrosiphon. The sequence continues at coordinate 15,346,321 of JAYESA010000002.1, forward strand.
ATTTCGCGGAAGTCGATTCGGGTGTACGTGCACACCGGAATTAACGCGTATCCGCGGACACCGTCCCGTATCCGCCTTTTCTGTTTCAAGCCCTAACTTTCTGTACACACGTCGGATCAAAACAAAACTTGTGCCATCGGACTCGTAGCGATACGCTGGTCCTGTGACCCAAGTTTGGTTCGATTCTGAGAACGTTGACGAAATCGCGTGTCGTGGGCCCCACAGGCCCCGCTCGACGGGCGATTTTGTGATCGGCTCATCGGAATCCAATTCTGGAAGTTCCGTTGGGTTCGTATAATCGTTCCTGACCTGTTGACACTAAGTTTGATGAATTTTGAGACCTTTGACCCTGACACATTTTTCGGTGCAAAGCGGGCCCACATGCGGACCCTGTTTTGACCCGAAATTACCGTTTTGCCCTTGTCTCCAAATTGGACTCAAGGACAGGCGTTTCTAGCTATTTGATATCTTCTGAGCATGATGGTAATGTTTATTTCAGCATCTGGACTCATTTCTGGAAATTTTCCCGAGACACAAAACTATAATTGGATCCAAACATCAGGCAAGTACCTGCACTTCAAGTTTAATCTTTATATTGTGATAATTAATTTCTTGCTTTACTAGTACCATTGATGATTACACTTAGTGTTAGATTTTGGGATTTCATGTCTTGCTTTTCGTGTCGGGTGGGAGAATACTAGGAGGCATGTAGTTTACCCTTCCCCCTGTCGTGACTGCTAGCTGTTGGTACGCGATTGTACCCTCAGCCTTATACTTGTTATTCCTGACTGCTAGCCGCCTATGGCGTTCCTTATTAGCCTTATAAACCCCTACATGCCAACTATGTATTCTAAATACACAAGTTCACGCACATAGTTTCTTGTCGTGTTGCAGCTCTTGTTATCTTGTTACAGTTACATTTCCTGTCTCATTTTATTCCTGTTTTACTCATATTCCTGGTTTATAGCAATTAATCATGTTTTACTTATAGTCCTGATTTATAGCATTATTTCTCAGTTAATTTTACTACTTATTTATGCATATTCTCAACATGATGCTTAGTCAGTTCTTTTTCTACCTGTCACAAATATTTAGTTTAAATCTTGTTGTGCATTGTGTACTTTGCTCATTTTCTGACTGGATCCGTTGATTTAGGCGATGATGAGGACTATGCCCCCACCTTTTATGGCCCCTATGAGGTAGCAGGTGATACAGTTGAGAAGCCGGTTCCTACTCAGGAGACTACTTCTGAGGAGTAGTTAGCAGTTAGTTATCCTTTTTCTTTCAGCACAGCAATCGGGTTTGTCCCCGATTTATCTTCTGGATTCTGTATTAAACCATGGATTTGTATATCACAATTTGTCTTATGAAATCTTATCATTTATATTTTCCTGTTATTTCCTTGTCTATTTATTTACTGTGGATGAGATAGATTTTGATTACCTGTGATTATGGCCCAGACAGCGTACTACCGCCGACTCTGCGGCGTAGGCTGGACGTACCCACGTACTCGTGCCCGAATATCCCGGTGCGGGTCATGACACATTTTTGTGGTGGCCCATGCAGGTCAACGACTAAATTGTTTGGTTTTAACTTAGAGACCGAACAGGCCTGCAATAAGATTAAGGATTTAGGAAAAAGCTCATCCACTTGATTGAATCGTTCTTGATATTCATATCGGCTTCGAATCATTTTATTGACTTGGATCCTGCCTTGATTCCTGTGCGCCTTTATCGTTTATTTTTGGATACAGAGTAAAGGATCTACCAGCAAGCGACGAGGTTCCTACAAGATCACCACGAGATGCTCTACCAGCATGACCGTAGAGAACGCGCAGACTCTTGGAGCAGCTAATGCGCGTAAGTGATTTGTAGATACCGTTCCTAGTATTGTTTAGCTTGTGCCTATTGGTTCGTGACCTCAGCCCCAACCTAAAAATTTTGAACTTGCTAATAACCTGGTATGCTTTCATATTTGATAACTGTAGAGATTGTAGAATCTTTTGTTACTGTGCTTATTGTAGGTTGTTTTGTGTACTTAAATAATTTGTACCTCCTTTCATCATCATCTAGCGTACTTATATTCGTTGCACCTTGACTTATGCTGCTAGTATAGCCTAGTTTTGCAAGCTTATCCTTTTATCAAGCTTGTTCATGACATATGTATTAGTGGGTCGACACACTAATACAATTGTCTATTCAGAATCAGTGTATTACGGTCTGATCAACCTTAGTGCATTTTGATTCGCCCTTCGCACTACTTTACGTGGATTGAGATATACAGTTGACTAGTATACCTGCCCTAGACATGTCTGAGCATAACTGTATTAATACGAGCATGTGAATAGGAATTTCCAAGATAGGATTCAATCCACAACTACTTGACAAGTCCCACTTGAATTCTTTAAACGCCTTGATCCCGATACTTCTGTTCTATCACCTCACCCTTGAACTCTTTATTATTGATCTTTGCCTTCCCTTATTTCGGAAAGACGAAATCTCGTGCTTGGTATAAGTTTAATACATAGAGAATACTAGATATGTCCCATAGGCCGATCACATACTTGAGGATTATTCTTTCGAAATTAAGGATATATCATCAGCGTTGAAGTTCGAGGATTGAATGACATGAGTAAACATATTAAGAAATATTTTCTTAAGGTATATAGCCTTATGTGATGGATGGGTAAATTCTAAGTTGGGTAGCTGTGCATTGTCAACTCGAGAGAAATTTTTTTTAGATTGTTAGATTGGAAGAGGCTCAAGCCATTCTAATTTTGAAAATTTAGAGGAGTGACTAAGATGATTAATGAATTGATATCGAGGACCCAATAGTTGTATCTTGGGTACATGATAATGCAAGTAAAATCATCAATTTGAATTTAGAGGATAAAAATATAGAATGTCAGATCTGAACATTGGTGGACTACATTTAAATTATTTTCAATTTGATGATTTGAATTAAGAATTAAAATTTGATGGTTGAACTACCTAGTTGGAATATTGGGGATGTGAATGAAATTTAAAAAGGGTGGAAGCATAAAATTGTGAATGGGAATACTATTGGACTCAAATCACTTCTAGAGGAAATTATGATAGTTAGACTCGTGAGACAAATTATAAGCGTATGCAAATCTTAAAGATGCTATATGGACTTAATCTAAAATTTGTCTGTGGGTAATTTGAGAAAGTAAGAAGTGTTAACCATAGGTTGAATTTTTTATTGAAACAAGTAGTCATCTTAACATTGAAGTGATTGCAGTGGATATGATTAGAATTTTAATTGTCGCAAGGAGATTGCGATTGACTTGCTTTATGTACATGAAGGGTTAACAGATTATGGCTTAATGCTAAATTTCGAGGATAAAATTTTATAAGTTGGGTAGATTGTAAACCCCCAGATTTTGCAAGAATTTTAAATTGGGATTTTTCACAATTTTCTGAAATTTTCTGGGAATTTTTTATAATTAAAATCAGAATTTTAATTATTAAATGATTTTTAATTGTTAATAAATAATATTAAAATATTGTGAAAATAATATTTTTGTGTGTAAAATGGAAAACTGGACTTAGGATAATTTTTCTGGAATTTATCGGGCCCCGGACCTATTTTTAAATCACCTAAAACTATTTATTTATTTAATTGATTAATTAATTATTATTATTATTATTATTATTATTATTTTTTTATTTTTATTTTTTTTCATTATATTTTTACCCGGCCCAGCCCAATCCTCAGCCCGGCCCATTTCGGCCCAGCACCCTATCGGGTCGGGTCGGGTCTGCCCGAACCCGACCCGCACCCGCAACCCGCACCCCACTCTCCCCCTGACCCGTTCTCCCCCCCCCCCCCCCCCCCCCCCCCCCGCGTCCGACGCCGCTTCCGCCGCCTGCGCCTGTGCCTCCGGCCACGCCTCGCTCTGCTCCGCCGCGCCTCACCCCACGACCTCCTCTCCCCTCCGCCTCCTCCGCCTAACCCACCGGCCACCCTGCCCTATAAACCCTCACCCCCCTCCGGCTCCCTCACCCCTCCGATCCGCCACCACCGGCTCCGGTCAGCCGCCGCTTCCCGCCAGCTCCACCGCCCGTGCCACCTCGCCGTCCGCCGCAGCTGCTCCTCCTTCCCCTCTCCTTCCTCCTCCGCTGCTCCGGCCAGGGGCCCCGACGCCGCCTCCTCCAGCAGCAGCAGCGAGCAGCCAGCCGCCTCCGCCCGGACTCCGGCGCCGCCTCCGCCGCCAGCGCCTCCGCCTCGCCCCGGCGAGCCGTCCCCAGCCCTCCCCGGCGCACTTCCGGCCGCCCCCCGTCGTCTACGGCCAGTAAACCCTAAACCTAGCCCTAATTCCCAATTTTTCATGTCGGCGTGTCGGACACGACACGGACACGAAAAAATCTGGGTTTCAGAGCCCTGTTCAGGTACTCATATCTTTCTCCTCGCTGCCCCGTTTTCAATTTCGTAAATTGCGTTGCGAAGCCTGTATGACCCTCTCGGTGCCCGGATAAACCGCTCGGGGCATCGCGTCCTGTGGTGATCGCACACCGCGATCCAAAAACAGGAAAAATATCGACCCGGTTCACCCCGGAACTGGGTACGCCCCGCCAAACGGGACCACTTGGTCACGCGCGGTCTTCACAGATACGTACGCAGCATTGATACGGACGTGTAGGATTTCGCGGAAGTTGATTCGGGTGTACGTGCACACCGGGATCAACGCGTATCCGCGGACACCGCCCCGTATCCGCCTTTTCTGTTTCAAACCCTAACTTTCTGTACACACGTCGGATCAAAATGAAACTTGCGCCATCGGACTCATAGCGACACGTTGGTCCTGTGATCCAAGTTTGGTTCGATTCTGAGAACGTTGACGAAATCGCGTGTCGTGGGCCCCACAGGCCCCGCTCGACGGGCGATTTTGTGATCGGCTCATCGGAATCCAATTCTGGAAGTTCCGTTGGGTTCGTATCATCGTTCCTGACCTGTTGACACTAAGTTTGGTAAATTTGGAGATCTTTGACCCTGACACATTTTTCGGTGCAAAGCCCCACATGCGGACCCCGTTTTGACCCAAAATTACCGTTTTGCCCTTGTCTCCAAATTGGACTCAATGACATGCATTTCTAGCTATTTGATATCTTCTGAGCGTGATGGTAATGTTTATTTCAACATCTGGATTCATTTCTGGAAATTTCCCCAAGACACAAAACTATAATTGGATCCAAAAATCAGGCAAGTACCTGCACTTCAAGTTTAATCTTTATATTGTGATAATTAATTCCTTGCTTTACTAGTACCATTGATGATTACACTTAGTGTTAGATTTTGGGATTTCATGTCTTGCTTTTCGTGTCGGGTGGGAGAATACTAGGAGGCATGTAGTTTACCCTTCCCCCTGTCGTGACTGCTAGCTGTTGGTACGCGATTGTACCCTCAGCCTTATACTTGTTATTCCTGACTGCTAGCCGCCTATGGCGTGCCTTATTAGCCTTATAAATCCCTACATGCCAACTATGTATTCTAAATACACAAGTTCACGCACATAGTTTCTTGTCGTGTTGCAGCTCTTGTTATCTTGTTACAGTTACATTTCCTGTCTCATTTTATTCCTGTTTTACTCATATTCCTGGTTTATAGCAATTAATCATATTTTACTTATAGTCCTGATTTATAGCATTATTTCTCAGTTAATTTTACTACTTATTTATGCATATTCTCAACATGATGCTTAGTCAGTTCTTTTTCTACTTGTCACAAATATTTAGTTTAAATATTGTTGTGCATTGTGTACTTTGCTCCTTTTCTGACTGGATCCGTTAATTTAGGCGATGATGAGGACTATGCCCCCACCTTTTATGGCCCCTATAAGGTAGCAGGTGATACAGTTGAGAAGCTGGTTCCTACTCAGGAGTCTACTTCTGAGGAGTAGTTAGCAGTTAGTTATCCTTTTTCTTTCAGCACAGCAATCGGGTTTGTCCCCGATTTATCTTCTGGATTCTGTATTAAACCATGGATTTGTATATCACAATTTGTCTTATGAAATCTTATCATTTATATTTCTCTGTTATTTCCTTGTCTATTTATTTACTGTGGATGAGATAGATTTTGATTACCTGTGATTATGGCCCAGACAGCGTACTACCACCGACTCTGCGGCGTAGGCTGGACGTACCCACGTACTCATGCCCGAATATCCGGGTGCGGGTCATGACACATTTTTGTGGTGGCCCATGCAGGTCAACGACTAAATTGTTCGGTTTTAACTTAGAGACCGAACAGGCCTGCAATAAGATTAAGGATTTAGGAAAAAGCTCATCCACTTGATTGAATCGTTCTTGATATTCATATCGGCTTCGAATCATTTTATTGACTTGGATCCTGCCTTGATTCCTGTGCGCCTTTATCGTTTATTTTTGGATACAGAGTAAAGGATCTACCAGCAAGTGACGAGGTTCCTACAAGATCACCACGAGATGCTCTACCAGCATGACCGTAGAGAACGCGCAGAATCTTGGAGCAGCTAATGCGCGTAAGTGATTTGTAGATACCGTTTCTAGTATTGTTTAGCTTGTGCCTATTGGTTCGTGACCTCAGCCCCAACCTAAAAATTTTGAACTTGCTAATAACCTGGTATGCTTTCATATTTGATAACTGTAGAGATTTTAGAATCTTTTGTTACTGTGCTTATTGTAGGTTATTTTGTGTACTTAAATAATTTGTACCTCCTTTCATCATCATCTAGCGTACTTATATTCGTTGCACCTTGACTTATGCTGCTAGTATAGCCTAGTTTTGCAAGCTTATCCTTTTATCAAGCTTGTTCATGACATATGTATTAGTGGGTCGACACACTAATACAATTGTCTATTCAGAATCAGTGTATTACGGTCTGATCAACCTTAGTGCATTTTGATTCGCCCTTCGCACTACTTTACGTGGATTGAGATATACAGTTGACTAGTATACCTGCCCTAGACATGTCTGAGCATAACTGTATTAATACGAGCATGTGAATAGGAATTTCCAAGATAGGATTCAATCCACAACTACTTGACAAGTCCCACTTGAATTCTTTAAACGCCTTGATCCCGATACTTCTGTTCTATCACCTCACCCTTGAACTCTTTATTATTGATCTTTGCCTTCCCTTATTTCGGAAAGATAAAATCTCGTACTTGGTATAAGTTTAATACATAGAGAATACTAGATATGTCCCATAGGCCGATCACATACTTGAGGATTATTCTTTCGAAATTAAGGACATATCATCAGCGTTGAAGTTCGAGGATTGAATGACATGAGTAAACATATTAAGAAATATTTTCTTAAGGTATATAGCCTTATGTGATGGATGGGTAAATTTTAAGTTGGGTAGCTGTGCATTGTCAACTCGAGAGAAATTTTTTTTAGATTGTTAGATTGGAAGAGGCTCAAGCCATTCTAATTTTGAAAATTTAGAGGAGTGACTAAGATGATTAATGAATTGATATCGAGGACCCAATAGTTGTATCTTGGGTACATGATAATGCAAGTAAAATCATCAATTTGAATTTAGAGGATAAAAATATAGAATGTCAGATCTGAACATTGGTGGACTACATTTAAATTATTTTCAATTTGATGATTTGAATTAAGAATTAAAATTTGATGGTTGAACTACCTAGTTGGAATATTGGGGATGTGAATGAAATTTAAAAAGGGTGAAAGCATACAATTGTGAATGGGAATACTATTGGACTCAAATCACTTCTAGAGGAAATTATGATAGTTAGACTCGTGAGGCAAATTATAAGCGTATGCAAATCTTAAAGATGCTATATGGACTTAATCTAAAATTTGTCTGTGGGTAATTTGAGAAAGTAAGAAGTGTTAACCATAGGTTGAATTTTTTATTGGAACAAGTAGTCATCTTAACATTGAAGTGATTGCAGTGGATATGATTAGAATTTTAATTGTCGCAAGGAGATTGCGATTGACTTGCTTTATGTACATGAAGGGTTAACAGATTATGGCTTAATGCTAAATTTCGAGGATGAAATTTTATAAGTTGGATAGATTGTAAACCCCCAGATTTTGCAAGAATTTTAAATTGGGATTTTTCACAATTTTCTGAAATTTTCTGGGAATTTTTTGTAATTAAAATCAGGGTTTTAATTATTAAATGATTTTTAATTATTAATAAATAATATTAAAATATTGTGAAAATAATATTTTTGAGTGTAAAATGGAAAACTAGACTTAGGGTAATTTTTCTGGAATTTATCGGACCCCGGACCTATTTTTAAATCACCTAAAACTATTTATTTATTTAATTGATTAATTAATAATTATTATTATTATTATTATTATTAATTTTTTTTTATTTTTTTTTATTATATTTTTACCCGGCCCAGCCCAATCCTCAGCCCGGCCCATTTCGGCCCAGCACCCTATCGGGTCGGGTCGGGTCTGCCCGAACCCGACACGCACCCGCAACCCGCACCCCACTCTCCCCCTGACCCGTTCTCCCCCCCCGCGTCCGACGCCGCTTCCGCCGCCTGCGCCTGTGCCTCCGGCCACGCCTCGCTCCGCTCCGCCGCGCCTCACCCCACGACCTCCTCTCCCCTCCGCCTCCTCCGCCTAACCCACCGGCCACCCTGCCCTATAAACCCTCACCCCCCTCCGGCTCCCTCACCCCTCCTATCCGCCACCACCGGCTCCGGTCAGCCGCCGCTTCCCGCCAGCTCCACCGCCCGTGCCACCTCGCCGCCCGCCGCAGCTGCTCCTCCTTCCCCTCTCCTTCCTCCTCCGCTGCTCCGGCCAGGGGCCCCGACGCCACCTCCTCCAGCAGTAGCAGCGAGCAGCCAGCCGCCTCCGCCCGGACTCCGGCGCCGCCTCCGCCGCCAGCGCCTCCGCCTCGCCCCGGCGAGCCGTCCCCAGCCCTCCCCGGCGCACTTCCGGCCGCCCCCCGTCGTCTACGGCCAGTAAACCCTAAACCTAGCCCTAATTCCCAATTTTTCGTGTCGGCGTGTCGGACACGACACGGACACGAAAAAATTCGGGTTTCAGAGCCCTGTTCAGGTACTCATATCTTTCTCCTCGCTGCCCCCGTTTTCAATTCCGTAAATTGCGTTACGAAGCCTGTATGACTCTCTCGGTGCCCGGATAAACCACTCGGGGCATCGCGTCCTGTGGTGATCGCACACCACGATCCAAAAACAGGAAAAATATCGACCCGATTCACCCCGGAACTGGGTACGCCCCGCCAAACGGGACCACTTGGTCACGCGCGGTCTTCACAGATCCGTGCGCAGCGTTGATACGGACATGTGGGATTTCGCGAAAGTCGATTCGGGTGTACGTGCACACCGGGATCAACGCGTATCCGCGGACACCGCCCCGTATCCGCGGACACCGCCCCGTATCCGCCTTTTTCTGTTTTAAGCCCTAACTTTCTGTACACACGTCGGATCGAAATGAAACTTACGCCATCGGACTCTTAGCGACACGCTGGTCCTGTGACCCAAGTTTGGTTCAATTCTGAGAACGTTGACGAAATCGCGTGTCGTGGGCCCCACAGGCCCCGCTCGACGGGCGATTTTGTGATCGGCTCATCAGAATCCAATTCTGGAAGTTCCGTTGGGTTCGTATCATCGTTCCTGACCTGTTGACACTAAGTTTGGTGAATTTGGAGATCTTTGACCCTGACACATTTTTCGGTGTAAAGTCCCACATGCGGACCCCGTTTTGACCCGAAATTACCGTTTTGCCCTTGTCTCCAAATTGGACTCAATGACAGGCATTTTTAGCTATTTGATATCTTCTGAGCATGATGGTAATATTTATTTCAGCATCTGGACTCATTTCTGGAAATTTCTCCGAGACACAAAACTATAATTGGATCCAAACATCAGGCAAGTACCTGCACTTCAAGTTTAATCTTTATATTGTGATAATTAATTCCTTGCTTTACTAGTATCATTGATGATTACACTTAGTGTTAAATTTTGGAATTTCATGTCTTGCTTTTCGTGTCGGGTGGAGAATACTAGGAGGCATGTAGTTTACCCTTCCCCCTGTCGTGACTGCTAGCTGTTGGTACGCGATTGTACCCTCAGCCTTATACTTGTTATTCCTGACTGCTAGCCGCCTATGGCGTGCCTTATTAGCCTTATAAACCCCTACATGCCAACTATGTATTCTAAATACACAAGTTCACGCACATAGTTTTTTGTCGTGTTGCAGCTCTTGTTATCTTGTTACAGTTACATTTCCTGTCTCATTTTATTCCTGTTTTACTCATATTCCTGGTTTATAGCAATTAATCATGTTTTACTTATAGTCCTGATTTATAGCATTATTTCTCTGTTAACTTCACTACTTATTTATGCATATTCTCAACATGATGCTTAGTCAGTTCTTTTTCTACCTGTCACAAATATTTAGTTTAAATCTTGTTGTGCATTGTGTACTTTGCTCCTTTTCTGACTGGATCCGTTGATTTAGGCGATGATGAGGACTATGCCCCCACCTTTTATGGCCCCTATGAGGTAGCAGGTGATACAGTTGAGAAGCCGGTTCCTACTCAGGAGACTACTTCTGAGGAGTAGTTAGCAGTTAGTTATCCTTTTTCTTTCAGCACAGCAATCGGGTTTGTCCCCGATTTATCTTCTGGATTCTGTATTAAACCATGGATTTGTATATCACAATTTGTCTTATGAAATCTTATCATTTCTATTTTTCTGTTATTTTCTTGTCTATTTATTTACTGTGGATGAGATAGATTTTGATTACCTGTGATTATGGCCCAGACAGCGTACTACTGTCGACTCTACGGCGTAGGCTGGACGTACCCACGTACTCGTGCCCGAATATCCGGGTGCGGGTCGTGACAGGCGCTGCTGCTGCTAGTTGCTGTCGCTATCGCTACTAAACTTGGCCGACCGGAGAAAGAGAGGGGGGAGGGACTGTCAGAGAAAAGGGAGTCGAGGGGGAGGAGATGAGCACGTGGGGAAGAAGCCGAAGGATTGATATTTTGGTCAGAAATATTTGTTCAAAGGCGTTGACCGTCGGTCATAAACGATTTTCGTCAAAAGTTGTTTGGGAGGAACGTACATTATGGTAAAGTAGTAGAGTACACCTTTAATTATTGTAAAAAAAAATTTGAAATGCAACTCAAAATTTCCCTAAAATAAATTATAAGACCCTGAAGAAATTTTCGTGTCCAATTCTTTAAAATGTCAGCATCTAAAACTTTTGGCAAATAGCACTCTTCTTATTGATAGAAGGATTCACTTATTAGATAACACACCTCCTTTGTTGCCCTAATTAAAATACAAATTGCACGGGGGAATTAGTGGGTCACCGTAGAATGATGACTTAGAATAGCAAATGCTAATTGCAAGCCACAATGCCTTGTACCATTTTGATTGAGACATAAGGTTCCTAATTAAAGAGTGGATATGGGGACTTCAACATATTTTTTGTATAGTTTAAGCTCTCTTCTTTGGTGTGAATGAGTGTCACATCAAAATAAGCAAGCATAAAAGTGAGGTGGAAGCTTTAGGTATTGTTTGGTATCACTTTCGCTTGTGTTTTTTTTTTTTTTTTTAAAATCTTTATATTAAAAGAATTATTTTCAGTCTTTTATAAACAATAAATATTTCATTGCTAATTGTCTGTAAAAACAAAATATGTTTGATAAGTAATAAAAGTACAAATTTATATATTTTTGGTAAGCAAACATACCCATTTATTTCTCTTGCATATTTTTTGTTTGTAAAAACATGTTAAACAAAGTTTTGTGTTTTCACTATTTTTAACAATTTTATTTTTAGTTTTCCAAAAAAATATAAATATACTTACCAAACATATTTATGTAAAAAGTAAAATAAATTCAAACAATAAACAAAAATGATACCAAATGCCCCTGTAACATGTAACCCCAAATTTTGTTAGGCTTTGTGAAGGATTAAATTTCTTATGATTCCTTTTTTTGTCCTAATGTTGAATTGGAGGGTATTCCATGAAGTAATAATGTTAAGAGGACACCAAAATCTGATCATATTTTACCGATCTCACGATATAGCAGTTGATATGTTGATAACCATTAATGTGGTATTCTCATATATGATCATCACATAGGCTATCACATCATGTGGACAATAAAATGTTGTGTACTCCTAACGTTGCTTTCTTGAAGAAAAACATATTCTCCAACCTCCATTGCGGCTTGATCATTGACACTTTCGAATTTCTCTTAGAACTGGATGAACCTAACCAACTAAGTACCTACTTATCTTTTTTTAATTGTTGATTGATGTTCGTGACTATGTTAATCTACAGCTTAATATCTCGAGCTTTTCTCGTACATTGGTTATCATGAATTCTACTATAACGGATATTTGGAGACAAATGGTACGGAAATAGAAACCTTGTTGAACTTAGTGTTGGAAATATTATCTTGATTTTCTGTAAATAAAATAACAAAGTGTTATAATTATCGGCCTCTGAAAAGTCGTACACTACGCACTGCACACTGTCCAAACTTTGTTGAACTAGTCCACGGGATGTGGGAGGTGTGATCCTGGTAGGATCCCAACTTCAAAGTAGTGATGTTGGAAATGGACTCTACTCTTGCAAAAGAGGCCTATTGTGGCTGATGACTATAATGTCTCCAGCCTTCTTGGAGTCCCTTTCATAAAAAGCCAGACGCAACTACAAAATGGCATATGAAATATTGTGAGCCTGGTTGTTGTTGTAAGTGTTGTTGCTGACGTTTTCACTGTAACCAAGGCTCTACTTATTTGGGAGATGTCATACAATTTTCGTTGCAGTAATTGAACGTTGCTACTTACTTCAACCCAAATGTCTAGTGTAAAGGTTGCAACAAATATCTCAACAACACCGGTTATAACAAGAATTATTCAGTTTTAGGATGCCGTATAACATTCAAAATTTGTGTTCAGGTCTCTCTATATTATCCAGAAGAGGATTTAGTTCGTCTTGACGTTTGACTTGGACTGACCGTCAGATCTCGTTTAGCTTTTCATAATATTCAAATTTTTGCATTTAGTTTTAGCGTCTCATAAGACGTTCGAAATTTACGTTTAGATCTCCATTTTTTGATGGTCAATACTGTAAACACCTAGATTTTTTAAAATTTTAAATATGAATTTTTAAAAAATTTCTGTCATTTTTAATAAATGGTCTTCAAAGGATTAATATTTTTGTGTATTAATTAAGTATTAAAATATTATAAAAATTATATTTTTGAGTGTATAATTAATAATAGGATGTTGTGTAATTTTTCTGAAATTTTGGGCTCAAAAACTATTTTTTAAATAGCTAAAAAATTAAACCAGACCGAACCAGACTTGAACCAAACCAAACCAACCCAAACTAAACCCAAACGAACCAACCCCACCCTATTGGATCCTACCCTACCCGTACCCGACCCGACCCACTGCTACAGTGGACAACCACCTCCCCACACCCTCACGACCTCTTCCCCGTTCCCGACACCCCCCGCGACCCCCTCGTTCCCTTACAATACCGCCCGACTCCCCTTACATATACACCGCACGACCACCCCCACCATATCCCCAAGCTCTCCACGACCTCGGACGGCCACCGACGACCGCCGCACACCGCCGCACTCCCCCGACAAACACCGCCGCGGACCCGCCCCAGTTCACGACCAGTAGACAGCAGCGAGGTATGCCCCTTCCCACTCTCGTATCTCCCTGTACATTTATACAAATATTGTTCTGTCGAATCCTATGCGAAGACCACGTGACCCTCTCGAACCCTGTATAATTAGTTCGGGGTATCGTGTCCTATGTCGGTCGTAAATCGTGACGCAAAACAGGAAAAGATAGCATATTTTGTAGTTAAGAAACTGTCCCGGAGTCCCATGTTCATGGCCGATTTACTCCCAACCTGGTTAATATTTCTAAATTTTTTTTGAACAATAAATTTGATTACATAACCAGGTTTTAAACCCATTAATTAGTTTAATTTAATTATTTGTATGTTGTGGTTTATTTGCGGGTGAAGTTGACCAAAAATTTGGTTTCCAAAATCCGAATTTCTCGAAACTAGATGCGTCCCGCTAAACGAGGTGACTTCGTCGTGTGCGAATTACATCAAAAGGTGCGTATCATCAATGCGGACGTGTGAGATTTTGCGAAAGTTGATTTGGAAGTGCGTGCACACCAGAATCAACACGTATCCGTCAAAAATGTCCCTATCGACCCGTTCTGACACTCGCTGTAACTTCGTGTGTACTTGTCGTTTCGCAACATAACTTACGCCATTGGATTCATAACGTTACGCTGGTCCTGTGACCCAAGTTTGGTTCGATTGTAAGAATGTTGACGAAATCCCGTATCGTGGGTCCCACGGCTCCACTTGACGGGCGATTTTGTGATCGGCTCATCGAAATTCAGTTCTGGACATTTCGTTGGGTTTATATAATCGTACTGGACTCGTAGACACTAAGTTTGACAAATTTGAAAAACTTTGTCTCTGGCACATTTTTTGGTGCGAAGTGGGCCACATATGGACCCCGCTTTGACCAAAAATTGTCAATTATGTCCATTGTGTCCAAATTGGACTTATGGGTACTTGTAGCAATCATAGCTATTTTATATCTTCTGAGAGTGATGGTAATATTTCTTTCAGCATCCAGAGGCGTACCTAGAGATTTCACTGTTACCGGAGCAACTTAAGGAGTTCAAACCATAGGCAAGTGTACATTGCCAAACTTACAGTACTTGCTTTCATATTATTTTCTTAATTTATTTTTGTGATGTATCTGCTCAAACCTAGGACCGTGAGACGTTGTTTAATGTCCGAATAAGATTCGGTGTCGACGCCGTACACGGAGTCGTGTAACGTCACTTAGAGAGTTGATAACCTGATCCTATATTTTTGTGCTTGCTTTATCAAGTACGTCATACCATAGAACACTTGACACTATTCATAAAACAGAATCTTTCATGAGTTATTCATGGTGATTTTGTATAGGCTTACAGGATTTGTGACATAGAACTTACATATACATAGATATCATTATGACTCGCTGTAATAGTTAGAGGTCATGATCTTGCGTGTTATGGACATGAGACATCGTGGACATGAGACGTGTGATTACATTGGATGGGGAGAGACACACAGGATACAGGCTAGTTGCATACATATATATTTATTATTGCGGTGCTTAAGTCTCTGTTCCAGAGCTTGGCCCACTACGTGATATTACTGCTACAGGCTCCCCGATACAGAGCTTGTAG